>JAAIXJ010000281.1:149825-167385 GCA_013403705.1 Heliconius hermathena
CTCGAGGAGATGAAATATTTACTTAAATTTATATTTCCATTTCTTCGCTCTGGTGTCGAGGTTAAGCGCGGCGTTGAGTTCTGCCACTCAACACGCAATGCCTCCAGAATTCGGCAGAAAGTGGGGAACAGAGTGTCTTAACACTAGGTTCCCTCTGCCTACCCTGCTGTGTGCGGGATACAGCATGAAGCTAATTTTTTATTTTTTTTTTAATCCAAATAAGGTAAGGTGTAGGTATTTTAGATTAGGTTTTGCTTACAAAAATAATATTTATATTGTCAATTTTTCTAGGAATAATAGTAGAACGACGTTACTCTTGTAAAAATTAAATACTAAAAACAATCGGAAATATCGACAGACATTTATTATAACCATAAATGGATGAAATAAATATATACATTATAAATGTACATATACATACATACAGCTTTACACTGTATCCCTCTAGCACTCAGCAGGGTCGGCAGAGGAGAATTTTTTTTTATAGTAAAAGACAACGCAAACCGTGCGTAGGGTCACCTCATGGGAAGTGATCACCGCCGCCCATGAACCTGTGTACCGCGCCAGAGGTGAACTCAGGTGCGTTGTTGACCTTTAAGGTGGAGATAGACGCGCTTTTGAAAATACCATGATCGTGTAATCCTGGAAATACTGCAGCAGGTAAGGCACTCCACAGTTGTATGGCGCGTGGAAGGAAGTTCTTACAAAACCGCAGAGTAATGGAGTCTCACTTTACTAGATGTTGTGGATAATACTTGAGCTTGTGATGTACTATGCGTTTAGAAAAATTGTTGGCAGGTAACAAATCAAACAGTTCTCCAAAACATACCCCATGATAAATGCAGTAGAGAATGCACAGCAAACAGACATCGCTACGCAAAACCAATGTGTCAAGCCTTTCATAGACCATGGGACCCCCAACGATTCGAACTTCGAAATTTCGATTCGAAGTTTTCAATCGCTTGAAACGCTAACGCCCTTTCACCCTATGAGGAAACATCCCCGAGATATGCCTCAATGGAAGACTCATGCTTATTTCGGCACTGAACGATGTTTTCCCGAGAAAGATTTGTGCCGACATGTAGTGCCAGATGCGAAGAGTTGCGGGATTCTGCAACTACGGCGTGTATTGGGCACAATATTCCTTACAAGGCAGTGGTCTGAATACTCCAAAGTGGTATCAACAACGACCTGGTACTGTTGCAAATGTGAAATCAGCAGAAAGTCCAGTAAAAAGTAAGAAGGCATTGTGGTTGTCCACGTTCGCGAGTCCCATAGGCTACCCAACCAATTGCGACAATCCACTCGCCATAGCAAGGTCAGATGCAGCCCTCCACTTGTGGTCAGTAATTTGTGACCGAAGCCAACTGGCATTGTGCTTATTAAAATCGCCTAGTATCACGACCTCATAGAAGGGGATCTGTGAGAGCATATTGTCGATAGCTGATTGCGTTTGCACTGTGGCACCTGTACAGGTAGGACCTGTATGTAGACTCAGACACGATCGTTCCAATCAACACGGAGCCAGATAGTTGACAGGTCCCAACCTCCAAAATTGACAAGAGTTTGGAAAGTAAAGTCCTCCGTTATGAACACAGTGATCCTGGCATGTGCCCTCCCTAGAATTCCTCCCGAAGAGCTAGTGTTAAGACAATCCTTTCCCCATTTTCCGTCGATTCTAGAGGCGTGTTGAGTAACGAGAATCAACGCCGCGCTTTTGCCTCAACACCAGAGCGAATGGAACCCACAACCTGTGGCATTTGCAGCCATACGCATGTGCTCCTCCTACATGTAGATCAAAATAATGTAGTGATATATTTAATTTGACAGCTAGTGCTGTACATTACAACAAAAAGTAATCCTACCAATTAGGATATAATATAATTGGTTCATAAATTAGGGAAAACGTCCCATTGGGTATAAAAAGGCCTCACAGTAACCACGATCACAATAGTGGGGCGTCCACTAATACGTTTTTACAATCGTCCGTCGGTAATAAAACAAGGATGGGACGCGGATTAAGCTCGTTTATCATTCGTTTTGATAGCCCTTTTTGCTGTAATCATTCATTTTTCTTCCGTCGTTTTCTGCTTTACTTGGTTTTAAGCGATCTTTCGCTGTGGTGTGCGGTTTTATTAAATTGACTCGCATAAATAATGCTTTTTATGTAAAGTGGATAGAAGTATTGTTTGTAAACTTGGAAGAAATCCTGAGGTACATAGATATTTATATGAATGTCTCGATTTTTTTTTGTATCACGCTGTATCACGCACACAGCAGTATAGGGAGAGGAAATCTAGTATTAAGACACTCTGTTCTGACACTCTGGTCTGTAATGCGTGTTGAGGGGCGAAACTCAAGTCCGGGCTTTATCTTGACACCAGAGCGAAAAAATAAAAATAATAAATATTTCATTTCCTCCAGTGGGAATCGAATCCACAACCTGTCACGTTCACAGTCATATTTTGTGCCTATGCCCTGTGACTTGCCACTATTATTCTATTGACTTCAAAATAATATATAAATATTTTTTAATATTTTTGTAAACCAAAATCAAAGTAGTTTTTCTTTATGTAAAATTATTTTTTACTTTTTAGTACGTTGTTTGAATTCGGTTTTTTTTGTTAAAAATTAATTTATTTCATGTTACATAAAAATACCAAAATTAAGTAATCATTTTGATAGATTGATGTGTTTAGAATCAAATCATACTAGAATTATAAATGTTAATGTAAGTTTGTTACTCTTTCACGCCATAACTAGAGAACCGATTATCATTTCACTTAGTATACGTATTCGTAGAGTTATTAGAAAGGACATTGTATAATTTTTATGAATATACATATATTAAAAAAAAACACTCCTATTATATAAGTATATATATATTTGGCTATAATATAAAAATAAGTTAAAGCGGGAGAAGCCGCGATGGAAAACTTGATATTAAATAAATGAATGAAAACATCACTATATAGGTTACGCGCTATGTTTGCGTGTTGAAGGAGTCTTAAATCCTTCATGTCGGGTGTTAAATCAATTAGCGGCTTACCCTTAAGCTTGACATATATTGATGGAATTTAATTAATAATGGTTAAGTGGTTTTATAAGGCTTTCGCAATAAGTGCCTTAGGTATAGTAATAGAAAATTTAAAAAAAATAAAGCAAAGTAAGGATACATCTTAGAAGGAACATTGTTTTATAAATTAAAAAATTAAGTTGGATGCTTTTTTGACTGATTTAGAAGAGAAGGAACCAATAATCAATTTCTTAGTTTTTTGTATATTCTCGAGTTCCTCAAAGACGCAGGAAAATATTTATGTTTGGAAGTATATACTTTACTTTATCAGGTGAGGCTACTTATTATTCTATTCTTCTTGTTAATTCATGTTTTTTAAAGATATCATGTGGTAACTACCAGCTAAAATAAAAAAAAAAAACAATTATTAAGGTACAAGTACCTGCTAAAATAAAAAAGAAAATAATCAATTTTGTTTATTTTAGCATTCTACAACGATTTCAATATA
The DNA here is from genome assembly GCA_013403705.1 of Heliconius hermathena. Classification (NCBI taxonomy): domain Eukaryota; kingdom Metazoa; phylum Arthropoda; class Insecta; order Lepidoptera; family Nymphalidae; genus Heliconius; species Heliconius hermathena. The sequence goes on from JAAIXJ010000281.1 coordinate 153,350, forward strand.
TTTATTTTGCGAAGTAGGTGGAGATAGAGTTGTCTGTTGTTTACTGCTAGCAACAGACTGTTTTAACTATATTTCCATCTACTTCGCATATTAACATGTCAAAAGCTGTTTCGTCGTATGTCTAACTTTATCGTTCCCAATTTGGGCTTAGCTTTGATTCTATACTATAAACAAATACGAATACCCAACAATTATACAATTTATACAATTTACCTTATAACAATTTACCAGAACAAAGTAATTTAACAGAACAAGTAACCATTTTTTTCAGCTTAACGCTTTATCCCGAAGATAGCAGACTAAGGCAGATGGAACCTAGGATTAAGACATTCTGTTCCCTAATTTCCACCGAATTCTAAAGGCATCGCGTGTTGAATGGCGGAACTCAACACCGTGGTTGGCCTCGGTATCTGGGTAAATAAATATAGTAAATATTTAATTTCCTCGAAAGGTAATCGAAACCACAACCTGTCGCGTTTATAGTCACACGCTAGTGCCTCTGCGCCACGACTGCCCTCGAGCAAGAAAACTTTTAATAAAATAAAAATCTCTTCTGTCTTTAAAACTCTCCGTTCGCAATAAATAACACGCCTATAATAAAAGTGTATCTTGAAATAAAAAAGTAAAGAGGCACACTGTCATGGCAGGTCTGTAAATCAATTAGACGAAAGACGGTGCGCCTGTCGGTTTAATAAGAAGTTACGAGGCCACCGTCTCAGCCATAAAACTGACCAGGGTCCCCAACAATAGACTACCTAGATAATGGGGGGTGGTCTGAGGGTAGTCTTATTATAACCGAAGTACCCACTTCAGTTGGGATTTATGGTGAATACCTTTTATTGTTCACAGTATTTGAATGTGTTATTGTAATTGAAATTGGTGAAATATTGCAAGGTAGATGGAATAACTTGTTTTACTATTTTTTATTTATTTTTTATCGTTTGATGTGTTTGAATTTTCTTTACGCGAGCTGAAAATGGAGTGTTGTGACACTAGGTTCTGCCTGCCTACTTTGCTATGCGGGAAGCTAAAAAATACGGTGGAAACTTACGGTACAAGACAAAATGATTTATTGAAAATACAAGTAATAGTTTTACCAATATAATTTAATGATTGAGTATTTAAATTTAAAATATCCTTAAAAACCATTTTATTCTGGTCAATGGCTTAAATGATTGATAATATTTTGTTAATATCTCTTTTTTCCTTCTATAGCAGGGTAGGCAAAGGAACCTAGTGTAAAGACATTTTTTTCCCCACTTGCCACCGTGTTCAGTGGCGGAACTCAATGCCGAGCTTCTGCCTTGGTGCCTGAGCGAAGTAATGAAATTATTATTAATAATAATTCATTCTCCTGAATGGAATTGAACCCACAACCATCGCGTTGTATACAACCACACCCTTATCTTCGTCACCCGGGCGCCACAACGGCCTCAGTTTATATCTCTTTGTACAGTTTTGCAGCCCTAGCCAATGAAGTATCTACTGAAGTCTAATAGAAATTCTTTAAAGCCGACAAGTCAAATACACGAACCTAAAAAATAGATTTTTCTTAATAAAGTGTCATTTCGTCGTAGTTTATGATGAAGCTGTGTAAAACGTGGCTTCATTAAGGCCTCATATTCCTATTGTACGTCGAAACGGCGTACATCACACGAATTTACTGACGGAAGATTGGACGCAGTGATGAGCCTTTATTACTTTTGAGCCAATGAAAGGTTTTTAGCTTCTGTCTTTTCTCATTTAGCTGTAATTAGTGATACAGTGTCATATTACACGAACTTTTTCAGGTGTTCTTTTTAAAAAAATAATTAAAAATTTAATTAATTTTTTGATATAATCTTCCCGTTTTTAATAATTAAATTAAATTAAATTAGCTTCACGCTGTATCCCGCATACAGCAGGGTAAGTAGAGGGAACCTAGTGTTAAGACACTCCGTTCACCACTTTTTGCCGAATTCTGCAGGCATTGCGTGTTGAGTGGCAGAACTCAACGCCGCGCTTTCATTCGACACCAGAGCGAAGAAATGGAAATAAAAATTTAAGCAAATATTTCTTTTCAAATTAAAAATGTTTTATACATTATTTTATGTTTTGCATTACCGATAAAAAAGAACAATATCTAAAGCTGTAAAACGCCTTTTGAAAGCTTTTTTTAGCTTCACGCTGTATCCCGCACACGGCAGGGTAGCAATTGCGAGTTGAGTGGCGAAACTCAACGCCGCGCTTTGCGTCGGCACCACAGCGAAGAATAAAAATATTAAACAACACATTTTCTGGAGTAGGCGTTGAACCTAAAACTTATCGCGTTTTAGCCCCCGCGCCACCACTGGCCTCCTTTTATTGTGTTTGCACTCTATATTGTCAATTCGGTTAGACGCATGCGTAAGTCTTGTGTGACTTACATAGAAATGTTTGTGAACAAACTTCTATATTAATGAAAAGTAAATTTTCTCACAACGTTTGAAGATATCAATGAAAAAACTATTTCCCAAACTCCTCAGAGGCTGAAAAATATTTATTTTGCGGAGTCTGATCGAACCTTCGGCAGATAAGGCTGATCTTATACTGTTGATATTAGATGATAAATAGATATACAAGGTCAACGACCGATCGATCAATTCAAATGCCACTTGTACAGTGGTACTACTGATAATACAGCTTTAGAGGATTGCCAATAACAATATTGGCAATTTGTTCAAGTGTCCACAAATACATACGGATTAAAAGATAATATATGGAGCCATTTTGTTATATGTCGAGTACATTTTTTTAAGCTTCACGCTATATTCCGCACATAGTAGGGTAGGTGGAGGGAAATTGGGAACCTCTCTGGATACTAGGTAGTGTTAAGGCATTCCATTTCTGCTAAGATTAATCCGTTTCTCAATTTCTGCCGAATTCTGGAGGCATTGCATGTTAAGAGGCGGAACTTAAAGTCGAGCTTTGTCGCGCCGGTTTTCTTCAAGTACATTCAATAGTTATAAATTCAATAGTTATAAATTTGAATCAGAAATCTATAAAATGTGTAATTATACAGAAGTGAGAGTGTAATATATTTTTAAAACCTCTTAAATGGGTTTAAAACTATTTATGGCTACTACTCGAAGTTTCCTACAAGGAAATATAACTAACAGCCACATCACCATCTAAGAACGGTTTTTAGATATGACCCGATAGAGTCGCGAGGATATTGCCGTAGTAATATGTGTATATTTCCATATTCTAAGAAATTACATATGTATACAGTTATTTGTTTTTTTTTCTTCTTCAAGTTCTTCCGATAATCTATTAGGCGTCCTGATATTCTCGGAAGACGATCAACTTCTTGTATAAGAGAGAGTTGATCTTGAATATTTTATGTTCCCATAACTTTTAACAATACTGACCCTACGTCGGTTGTCGAAGTTAGGTTTTTCATGAACAACATATTAATATACGATTACAATAAATATTGTAATCGTATATAGGTATAATTATGTGAAGAAACTTGCTTTTTCTGATTTTTTTATATAGAGAGACAGTTCAAGGCTCTGATTATTAATAATTGAATTAGTATAAACATTTATTGTGCCTGAATGGGAATAAGACAAAAATTTTGGTATTTAAAACAAATGAAGAAAGGACGAAATGGAAAATCAGTATTATTGGTTAGATATTAGAACAAATGAATGATGTGGTGTATTTGGGAAGTATGTTCAGTAGAGATGGAAGAGACAAGATGATATTGTTGCCGGTAATAGAAGAAGACATTGTTGCCGGTAACAGGGTTAACGGTGTCTTAGCTGCATTGATGAGACGGCGAAATANATATAACTAACAGCCACATCACCATCTAAGAACGGTTTTTAGATATGACCCGATAGAGTCGCGAGGATATTGCCGTAGTAATTAATATGTGTATATTTCCATATTCTAAGAAATTGCATATATATACAGTTATTTGTTTTCTTTTCTTCTTCAAGTTCTTCCGATAATCTATTAGGCGTCCTGAAATTCTCGGAAGTCGTTCAACTTCTTGTATAAGAGAGAGTTGATCTTGAATATTTTATGTTCCCATAACTTTTAACAATACTGGCCTTACGTTGGGTGTCAACGTTATGTTTTTCATGAACAAAATATTAATATATTTAGGTATAATTATGTTGAGAATTTTACTCAAAAACCGCATCGAAATCGCAAAGCAAATAGTTCTGTTTAGTTTTCAGATGTTCTATATAGAGAGACAGTTCAAGGCTCTGGAAAATTATTAATAATTGAATTAGTATAAACATATATTGTACCTGAATGGGAATAAGACAAAAAAAAATGGTATTTCAAATAAATGAAGTACGAAATGGAAAATAAGTATTATCGGTTGGATATTAGAACAATTTGAGGCCAGTCGTGGCGCGGCGGCACGAAGTGTGACTGTAAAACCGACTGGTTGCGGGTTCGATCCTCACTCGAGGAGATGAAATATTTATTTAAATTTATATTACCATTTCTTCGCTCTAGTGTCGAGGCTAAGCGCGCCGTTGAGTTCTGCCACTCAACACGCAATGTCTCCAGAATTCGGTGAAAATGGGGAACGGAGTGTCTTAACACTAAGTTCCCTCTGCCTACCCTGCTGTGTGCGGGATACAGCGTGAAGCTAAAAAAAAAATATTAGTACAAGTGAATGATGTGGCATATTTGGGAAGTATGTTCAGTAGAGATGGAAAAGACGAGATGATATTGCTGCCGGTAACAGAAGAAGACATTGTTGCCTGTCAACGGTGTCTTAGCTGCATTGATGAGACGGCGAAATTAAAATATATGTATATCTCGCATGTAATAAAAAAAATCTTCCTAATTAAAATATATACAATATAATTCTACAATAAAAATTTCATTTTATATACTTACTGTAAAATTTAATTATAATTATAAAAAAACACATACACAAATAACAACACGATACTGTAAAATCATATGGTCCAGATGTTTTTGTGAACAGACGCGACTGCAGACTTAATTATACTCAACATATAGCATCTGAACGTCAATTAAGATGAAAGGCGGTATTTGATGCACGAGTGGCGGGGTCATAGCGGGGTTGCAATTAAGGGGTCGAATATCTGGAGTCCTTGGTGTGGTGACACCAAGGACTTGGGTTTGGGGTCGCGAGGACTCTTATAAATTGTGAGGGTCCCTTTTCCATATAAGTTTATTATGTATGGATTTAGAATTGTCTTTTGTTTATCAATTAGTTGAAATGATAAAAGAACTTCACAAGTGACTAGGTACTTTATTTTTATTATATTCGTGTCACGTTTTATGTACCTTGATTTTTTGTTCTAATAAAAATAAGTTTATAAAATATTTCATTTATTTTTTATCTTATATGTTTTAGAAAACATAAAAAATTGAGCGTAGCGGGATTTGAACTCGCGTCTCTTTGACACTGTCCAAGCGATCTGACCAACAAAGAATTACGTTCTCAACGGGCTACGTCGAAATTCTTATATGCTTGTTACAACTTATTTTTGTTGCTAGCATCTCTGTAGGGAGATTACAAATTTGCGCTACCCAAAGATAATTAATTAGAATTATCATTTGGCGAGAGAGAATGTTATTTATTTAAAAAAATTTAACATTTTTAAAGTGAAAATTACTTTTTAGAAAATTTAAACGTAGCGGGATTTGAACCCGCGCCTCTTGGAAACCGTCCAAGCGGTCTTATCTTATTCAATTATATTTTTTTTCAGTTTTACACTGTATCCAGCAGTCACACCCTTGTGCCCCTGCGCCACGACTGGCCTCTCATTTATATACAGATACATATTATATCAAATTGATATAATTGAATCGGCATTACATAAATATTTTTCTTGTTAAATTTATTTTATTAACACTTACGCTTTGAAAAGCTTCACGTTGACATGTTTATAGTGTTTAAAACGTAAGCACTTCTTCGACTAGACTCTACTAGTCGAAGAAGTGCTTACGTTTCTATCTAGTTTAGCACCAAACGTCTCACTAAAATAAGGATTCACTGGGGATAAGTAAAGATGTTAAAAATATGAACAACTTAGCAATTTTCTGCGTAAAATGTACAGTAACTTCCCACATTTATCTTCCAAACGCACATACTATAGTTAATGTTGTAAAATTTTTAAGTCCTAATAGAGGTGTACGTTCAAAACAGGTGATGTTAGACTCGCCGTAAATTTTGTTATGAGGCCAAATGGGCTTACACTTTTATGCCTCGTAGTACATTACCAAGGGTTGTGAAGAGTTATCAAGATATTATGATCTCGGGTGCGTGCGAAGCGTTTCAACTTTTCTTGAGAATGTTTGTTTTTTTTTCGGTAAAAAAAAGTATTATCTCACCCCAAGGAGAGTTTAAGGAAGTTTTATTAACGACACTTCGCTGTAGATTAGGTATTAGAGGGTTTGTTGCTTGCTTGTGTATAGCTACAGATTTACAGTGGTCCAAATTAAGGTTGAACGTGGTTTGTACAGTTCATATTTTGTTGAAGGAAAAATATATTTATTTAGTTTTATTTTTCTCAATAATTAAATTTATTCAAAGTTTCAAGAGAAGAGTACCATCAGGATATTTTTATATTATAGGAGATCAATTTAATGTATGTTTTCGTGATTAAATTCAGAATGTGTAATCCAGGTTAAAATGGATGTCCAGGTCAGTCTCATTAAGACAATGTCCGACTGAACGAGATAATTGTCAAAACAGAGCGCGGCTTTCTGACAAGCCTTTTATGATGGAGTATCTGGAGTACCGGCGGAAATCGAAGAACGGAGTGTCTTGACACTAGGTTCATCGATTTTTTCTGCCTACTCTACTATGCGAGAAAATGCGATAGGCTGCTTGCGTATATTTTACATTTTAAATATTCAAAATATCAAATCTTTTACTTTTACCCTTAAAATAGTATGTAAAAAATTACTTTGTCAGTAAAATATGTACTATATTAAAACATCACACAACATAAAGCAATATAAAAATAACGAACGGTTCTACATAAACACTCTTAGCGTTAAAATATAAGAAAAAACATAATATTAAAAATGTAATTTCTCAATGTTTTCAAACTCTTACTTTGACTTGGTGACATTTAAAACGACTAGATCCATTAAGCGAGCATCTACGAACTTAAAACCGAAAACCGAAAAAAAATTACACTATTATTTATATTATACCTTAATGGTCACTTTCAGGCTTTAGTTTGATGGAGTGGTTGAAACATTTTATTTTTAGGTAAAGTGATAATTTACTTGTGTGTGTTAAATGTAACTATGAAAAATTAATGTCGCGGTCCCATTTTAATTTTACATGTAAGTCACGGTCCCATTTCAATTTTACATGTAAGTCGCGGTCCCATTTGGATTTTATGTGTGATAAATTAAAAAATGGTTTTTTAATTTATTACACATAAAATTAGGGTAGGCAGAGGGAACCTGGTGTTAAGACACTCCTTTCCCCACTTTCTGCCGAATTCTGGAGGCATTTCGTGTTGAGTGGCAGAACTCAGCGCCGCGTATTGCCTCGACATCAGAGCGAACAAATTAAAATATAAATTTAAGTAAATATTTCATTTCCTCGAGTCGAGATGGAACCCACTACCAGTCGGTTTTACAGCCACACTTTGTGCCCCTGCGCCACGACTGGCCTCTAGTAAAGAATATTATTTAGATAATATATATGTAGGTTTATATTACAATGATTGTGCTTGTTGTTTTTTGCGTAGGATTTATGATACCAAAAACAAATGAGTGATATTCGTTACTTAATAAAGTACAGCCAAAAAATATATATTTTAGTCTGTTTTTTTTTTCATTAAACACCTTTCATGGGTTACCCAAAGATAAGTTATTAAGACAATAACATACTTACTGTTCATTTTAGATCGACTGTGAACTTTTGGAGCCCAGGAACCGTTTTTTTACATTATATTAATTACAGTCAAACATTTTGTAATCTAATATAAATTTATATTAAACACTTAATTTTACGTTTAAAAAGTGGAAACACCAAGGGTTTATTTAATTTAAAAGCTAGCAACATCGTTATAAAAATTCTTCTTATTTTTCTTATAAATTTGTTTAAAGAAGTTAAAGAATAAATAAATTAATATTATCCTTTTATACATATATTAAATATCTTCAACTTATAGAGCTCAATTAAGCTCAATTTCATAAAAGAAAAACAACATAAACAGAATTTCTAAAGAATAGTACAACCTGAACTTTCATTCTAAAACAGGCCAAGGTTTCCACTAAAATATGTATTCACCATACAAAAATAATTCAACAGCATTTGTATGTAATTAAACTACGTAGCATACCTCCAGAGCACTCGAAGATTTTTCAGTAGAGATATTTAATTAACGAAGGTAATTTTAATTGTTAATTGCCTTTTTAATGATTGATTGTTGAACAATGTAACTGATTTGTTAACCTATTTACTTCAAAGTACTTATTTATAATAATAAAATTGTAAGTTGTTACTATATTGGAAATCGAGTAAGATGCATCCAATATCTCGATGTTACAGCTAGGAAATATTGAAAACAGGCCGACTTGATTTACGTTCGAGAAGAAAAATATTCTTAATAATATCTTTGTTAAGGCATTTTTTCAGCTTCACGCTGTATCCCGCAAGTAGCAGGGTAGGCAGAGGGAATTTAGTGTCAAGACACTACGTTCCATATTTTCCGCCGAATTTTCAAGGCATTGTGTGTTTAGCGGCGGAATTCAACGCCGCCTTTTACCTCGTTACCAGAGCGAAGAAATTAAAATATTAATAAATCCACCGAGTGGAAGTGGAACCTACAATCGTCGTGCTTACAATAACACGCTTGAGCCACTGCGCCACGACAACCTCTTGTAAAAGCATAATTTTAAAATATTTATTTTGTACATTTTAGCTATGTTAGTAAAATTGTGTTCAAAGCGCTTGAGCGCTTTAAGTTGAATTTGTAAAGCATGTTAGAACAAGATTTTTTTTACCTGTTACATTACACTCAAAACCTTTGTTCAAAGATTACGGAGAAAAGATTTTTTTATAATTTCTGTATTTAATCACCAAAAATTGACTACCAGCTTAAAATATTTTTATGCGTGAATAATGTTTTACAAGGGCCATCGTGGCACAGTGGCTGTAATACATGTAATAATGTATATAATGCTACGGTTGTGGGTTCACTCGGGGGAATGAATTATTTTTATTGTTCCACTCAATTACACTAACGTCGTTTCAACTTGGGAACCTGCCCTTAGCCTATATTTCCGCATATCTAATCAAATCTATTTTTTTTATATATTATGTCATTTTTAGTACTTCTAAGAATATTAGTAGAAATTTTCATTATAATCGGTTGAGTAGTTTTGGCGTGAAGGCAAACAAACAAACCTTCATTTACATTTATAATATTAAAATGATGTTATTTGATTTCGTTTAGATAAAATTGTGATTATATTGAAATGTCTGTAGGTATAACTGTAGTGTGTAAGTATTTGCTTAAATTAATTTATTTTAAATAATTAAATATTTTTAAAAGATTTACAATAATTATTATTAATGTAATGTTTTGTTTTTAATATTTTAACTAAACACTACAAACACGTGGTCCGTATTTTTTTAACTTTTTCTTAATTATCACCTTTAGTTTTATATTTATCTGCCACTTAAACTAGGCTTATAACTAGAGACAATTATCTATATATTTAATTCCTAAGACGTCCAGACATTTTTAGATTGCCTTTAATGTAATGTTAGCTCTCTCTTTTTGCCATTGGCTCTCAATCTCTGGTTATATAATAAGGATTGATGAAGACAGAAATGGAAGAATGAAGAACATTAACAGTAAGCTCTATACAGCATATTTCTAGATATTTCTTCGTTCTCGTGTCTAGGCAAATCGCAGCGTTGAGTTCCATCACTCAACACGCAATGCCCACAAAATTCGGCAGAAAATGGGAAACGGAGTGTCTGAGCACTAGGTTCCTTCTGCCTACCCTGCTGTATGCGGGATACAGCGGGAAGCTGATATTTTTATCCAAAATATATGTAGATTAAAACAGCAAAAAAAAAAATAAAGAACCCAGAATTGAATAATCCATTAGCCATCATGTAAATGTATCCAAGAAAAAATCTCATAGGGCCGTTGACAAACGACCGCCGTGCTGCTGTTTCACGGTGATTAGGAACTTAGGTAACCCCGCAGGGAAAGATATTAAAGTCGGATGACCCTTGGAGCCTTGTAAATTGTAAGCGGATTTCTGCTTCGTATGAACTTTGTTAATATTATCTAATTAATAGTTATTCTATAGGGCCTGGAAGGTAAAATTATAAGGGTTTGTGTGTTCGGGTGTATAAGTGTGGAAGATAAGGTTTAAGATAATTGAATTAATGTCAACTTAATTTTTATTGATTTCATTAAGAAATTCCTTACGGCAGTCGTGGCGCAGAGGTACAAGTGTGTGAATGTAAACNAAAAAATATAATAGCGCTTGGTCTCTTACAGCATATTTCTAGATATTTCTTCGTGTCTAGGCAAATAGCAGCGTTGAGTTTCATCACTCAACACGCAATGCCTACAAAATTCGGCAGAAAATCGGGAACGGAGTGTCTGAGCACTAGGTTCCTTCTGCCTACCCTGCTGTGTGCGGGATACAGCGGGAAGCTGATATTTTTATCCAAAATATATGTAGATTAAAACAGCAAAAAAAAATAAAGAACCCAGAATTGAATAATCCATTAGCCTATCATGTAAATGTATCCAAGAAAAAATCTCATAGGGCCGTTGACAAACGACCGCCGTGCTGCTGTTTCACGGTGATTAGGAACTTAGGTAACCCCGCAGGGAAAGATATTAAAGTCGGATGACCCTTGGAGCCTTGTAAATTGTAAGAGGATTTCTGCTTCGTATGAACTTTGTTAACATTATCTAATTAATAGTTATTCTATAGGGCCTGGAAGGTAAAATTATAAGGGTTTGTGTGTACAGGTGTGTAAGTGTGGAAGTTAAGGTTTAAGATAATTGAATTATTGTCAATTTAATTTTTATTGATTTCATTAAGAAATTCCTTACAGCAGTCATGGTGCAGAGGTACGTGTGTAATTGTAATCGTGAATGGTTGTGGGTTCAATCTCTATTCAAAGAAATGAACACATAATGGCCTCCAGGTGGAAAATGGGGAACGGATTGTTTTAACAGTTGGTTCCCCCTGCCTACCCTGCTGTGAGCGGGATACAGCGTGAAGCTGATATAAAAAATCATTACAATAAATATTCATATATTCGTTTCTACTACTATTAGTCTTGTTTAGGAAATTGTTTGTACTGACATGTACGTGTAACAAAATAAACTCAAATTCTGTTTGGTTAAGCTTCTTTAAATTTCCCTCAGGATTCCGAGCTAACTACATCGACTTTACCTTTTCGCATAACTAAACTTTTTAAATAATAATATGATGAAGACTAAATTAAGTACCTTTTCATGATATTTTGCTTTGATGATTTTGGCTATATAACAAATATATTTTTTCTTTTTAAATATATGAACACAATTGATATAAATAAATTTATTTATATCAAATATTAAATGTGTTCATATAAAAAGAAGAAAAAAAATCTTAACTATATTTCATAAATACTAGGTTAATACTATATTTATTATTTGTTTAATGTTTTTTTTTCAGTTTCATCTGACATGTAGCAGAGTGGGCTTTATCCTAGCGTTAAAATACTCTATTCTCCACTATCCGACTAACTCTGGAGGCATCGAGAGTTGATAGGCGCTCAACGCAACGCAACTCAACGCCGCCGCGTGTGTTATTAAATATATCAAAGTTATTTTAGCATAATCTTAAATATATAAAACAGCTATAAAGCATTATAAACAAAGAAAACTTCGATGATTTATGTAGTCCTTAGTCCGAGTTGCGAAATTACGAAGTTTTGCCGAGAAAATTTCTAAAATTGTAAAGTGTCGCCTTCCTTCTGTTTTCCACTGTATCTAAAACTGGGGAGTTTGTAAGCGAGTGTAACTTAGTACGCCCTTAAATATAAATTGCACAAGTTCGAATGAAGTTACTCTGTTATATCGTCTTTCAAACAGTTAAAGTGAGACAGGTTTTGTTTTTTTTTTCTTCACGCCGTATCCCGCGTGTAGTTGGGTAGGTAGAGGAAGCCTTGTGTTAAGACACTCCGTTGTTTATTTACCCTCGAATTCTGAAGGCGTTGCGTGTTGAGTGCTGGAAGTCAATGCCACGCTTTGTTTCGACACCAGAACGAAAAAAATGAAAATAGTAAATATTTCATTTCTTCGAGTGGAATTCGAAGCCACAACCTGTCGCGTTTACAGCCACACGCTTGTGCCTCTGCGCCACGATCCACGATCTCTACGAGTGAGGTTCCACTGTTATATCGTCTTTCAACCAGTTAGCGTGATAAGTGGAACTTTTTTTTAGCGTGACGCTGTACTGCACACATCAGACTGGATAGAGGGAACCTAGTGTTAAGATACCCCGTTCTCCACTTTTCCCCGAATTCTGGAGGTAATGCGTATTCAGTTGCGGAAGTCATCGCCATTTTTTGCCAGAGCGAAGAATTATATTAAATATTCAATTTCCTTGAGTGGCAATCGACCCCACAACCTATTGCGTTTACAGTCACACTTTGTGCCCCTGCGCCACGACTGGCCTGTAATTTTAACTTTGATATTCATAAAAAATGTATGGACAGTTCCAATATGAAAGCAACTTGTTACGACAAGCTTTTAAGGACTGGTTGAAATTTATTTGCTATAGGAAACGTAAGTTCCAATAGACGTACAGTGTATTTGGTTAGAGCGCTTGTGGTTATTTTATAGATGAAAATTGTTGTTGTATTTGTATTTTGTTGTTGTAATTGTATTGATATTTACAAATCAGTAAAATTTGTTGATTTGGTTTTTTGTTGTTTGTTTTATTTATTTTTTGATTGAATTATTTATTATTAATTAATATAATATATGAGTATTATAAGGCTTGGAGCCCAGTCGTGGCGGAGGGGCAAAAAGTGTGGCAGTAAAATCGACTGGTTGTGGGTTCGATCACCTCTCGAGGAGATGAAATATTTATTTACATTTATATTTTCATTTCTTCGCTCTGGTGTTGAGGCAAAGCGCGGCGTTGAGTTCCGCCACTCAACACGCATTGCCTTTAGAACTCAGCCAGCCACTCATTCCATCTGCCTATCCTGCTCTGTGCGGGATACAGCGTGAAGCTGATTTAATTTTTATTTTTAATTTATTATAAGACTTCTCGTGAATCCTCTTATAACATTTTTTTATAACTTCACAATATAACTAGCATATATTATATCAGGGTAGGTAGAGGAGACTTAGTATTGAAACACTCTGCCCTCCATTTTCTTCCTAATATTTGAAATGTTACGTATTGAAAGGTAGAATCCAACGCCAAACTTTATCTCGCTTACAGTCAGATGTTGTAACGACGGTCTCAAATAACGAAAATACTTAACTTAACTTAACTTAACTTAGCTTCACGGTTTATCCCTTGCGGGGTAGTCAGAGAGAACGGAGCGCCAAACGCTACGGTCTCTACATACCTCTTTCGCCTCGTCCACTGTCATCAACCTCTTCATACATGCCCTTCGGGGGGGCCTCATGCTTTTTACGTGACCTTCCTCCAGTATCTTTGATACTGTGTTTTCGAAGGTCAACCGAGGTCTCCCCCTACCTCTCTTACCGCTCACTTTTCCATCATAAATCTTTTTTGCCATTCTTTCATCACTCATTCGTTCGACGTGCCCAAACCAGCTGAGCACGTTCTTCTTCATTCTCACCGTGACATCCTCGCTAGTACCTGCCATTCTGTGTACCTCTTCATTGCGGATTCGATCAGCTAAGCTGACTCCGCATATCCTACGAAGAGATCGCATCTCCACAGCATTCATCTTTCTTTCATTCTTCTTCTGTAATACCCACGTTTCGCTGCCGTATAACAGAGTCGGTACCAAAACTGCATTGTGTACGGCCAAACGC
>JAAIXJ010000281.1:167755-225873 GCA_013403705.1 Heliconius hermathena
CGCGAACAGACCCCTTATTCTAGCAACGACTAGATAGTGGTCTGTTCCCAGATCAGAACCCCTAAACACTCGTGTGTCCATGACTTGGCTTCGAATACGCTGATCCACTAGGAATAAATCAATCATACTTTTCCCTTCCGTTCGCTCCCATGTATACATGTGAATTTGTTTGTGGTCAAACATAGTGTTTGCCACAAACAAATTCCTTTCCTTGCAAATTTCCAATATAAGCTTTCCAGCCTCATTTATTCTCTTGTCACCATACTGACCTAACACTCCCTCGTAACCGCTTCGCGCAGTTCCGACCCATCCGTTCAAATCGCCACATATTATTAATTTTTCATTCCCTCTAACGCTACCTAGAACATCCCTGACACTCTCCCAAAACTCCTCGAGTTCGCTTAATAGAGCTGAGGATACTGGCGCATACGCCACTAACAAGAATACTCTTGTTAACCCCAGCTTGAAGCGAACCCAAAGCAGTCTCGGGTTGATCGCCTTGTATTCAACCGCTGCACTAACCAATCGAGAGGACAATAACACACCTACACCTTGACAGCCCCGCTCGCTTTCTGGTACGCCGGCCCAGAAAGCGACCCGACTGCCTGGCAAATCGGTCGTGTCATCATTGCCCTTTCGCTTGGTCTCTGTCACACAAACGACATCCAAATCTCTATCATCCATCACATCTAATAATTCATTCTTTTCTTCCATCCCTCCTCTTACATTCCACGAAGCTATTTGTAGCTCCGTCCTCCACCTCCCGCCGTTCCGGACATGGCGTGTTGAGTGGCGGTCCCCAACGCCGCATTCGTCGCCACTTGACACACCAGCGGGGACGCACTGGTGCGCGTCGCCTTGGGGGGACGCCCTATCAGTGCGCTCTCTCGAGGTGCACGTGGCGGATGGAACGTTGCAGCCCTCGTAAGGGCTGGCAGGGGTCGCTGCGAGCAAGGCTTCCATCTTGGACCCCAATATAAAGTGTTATGTTCTGATTTTATTGTTTTTTTCTTTCATATTCAACAGTCGCTTACTAGTGCTATGACACTCTTTCAGATCGTATGCTAACGATCTCTCTTCCGCTATATTCTCATATAGCCCTCTTAAATACTTTAAAAAAAACTGTCCAAATTTGAAATTGAACCCACAACCGCTGCATAAAACTATACTTAAAGACATTAGACTAAATCTGTATGAAATAAACAGACTGAGCCCAGTCGTGGCCCAGCGGCACAAAGTGTGACTGTAAAACCGACTGGTTGTGGGTTCGATCCCCACTTGAGGAGATAAAATATTATATATTTCCATTTCTTCGCTCTGGTGTCGAGGCAAAGCGCGGCGTTGAATTCGGCATAAAGTGGAGAACGGAGTGTCTTACACTAGGTTCCCTCTGCCTACCCTGCGTGTACGGGATACAGCGTGAAGCCGATTTTTGTATCAAATATTTCTGAACACTTTTCAAACCAAGCTGATCTGTAAACATTTTTAAATAAGACTGAGTGTAACAAAGAAAACTTCCACCGAAGTCTTGGTCCATTTGTTACTAATTGATTAATTCAACCGAATCGCGGTTTTCAAAGCCACTTTGATATCCTTGTAGTTGACAATACAAATTAGCACCGTCTTTATAATCAAATAGAAAAAAAATAAGCTTCACGCTGTATCCCGCACCCAGGAGGGCAGGCAGAGGGAACCTAGTGTTAAGACACTCCGTTCCCTACTTTCTGCCGAATTCTGGAGGCATTGCGTGTTGAGTGGCAGAACTCAACGCCGCGATTAACCTCGACACCAGAGCGACGAAATGGAAATATAAATTTAAGTAAATATTCATCTCCTCGAGTGGGGATCGAACCCACAACAAGTCGGTTTTACAGTCACACTTCGTGCCGCTGCACCACGAATGGCCTCATAAAATAGAAAATATTATTAAAATATATTAGTATAGTTATATTAGATGCTATAGACATCGTGGTAGTAGGGAGAAGCTTTTAGCGATTTTTCCATAGGCTTCTATTTATATTTTTTTTCTTACATTTTTATTGCTCTTCCCGTATAACAGGGAAGGCAGAGGAAACTTAATGTTAAGATATTCTGTTCTCCCTTTTATTGAAAATTATTCATTTTTATTTGTATAATTTGTGTTATTTCAGTCTCGATAGACAAATTGCAATATAGAGTTACAATCCAACATATAAATCTATATTAATATAATAAAGTGGAAGAGTTTGTTTGTTTGTTTAAACGCTAAGATTTCTGGATCTACTGGTCCGATTTACTTTCTTTTATTTTGTATGAAAATTACATTTCTCGGGAGTGCTATATGCTATATTACATTACGATGTAAGTCTTGGTTAGCCTTAAATAACGAAATAAGTGCTGCAAAAGTGGTCAAATTTAAATATTTCAGTTCATTGTATAACAAACATATTATATTTTATTTGTTTTAAAAAAAGTCCGCGTGACTGTATATCTATTTCTTATAAATAAGTCATAAAAAGGTATTTTGTGACAAAAAATATTATAATTGAAAATTTCCAGGTGATATTTTACCGTTTTTTATTTGATTCGCACATTGAAATTTATTCTATAATATATTCTTTATTGCATTCAACATAAAAAGAGAACATTTAACAGAAAAAAAAGTTAGCCTCGGTGGACTTATCTTATCTTTAAGAGATTTCTTCCATTTGAGAGATTTCTTCCAATTCTATCATCATTTATGAATATAAACTTCGGCTTTTATAGCATGTAATTTGGACTTATACTTTTTCAGAAAACAAAAATTAAATAAAATAATTGAACACTCTGTTTACGGTCGCAAGCGTTAATTTCACACGGGGCGATGACATCCTCTTCCATCTCATTCCTCCCTTGCAGCCGATGACATCCTCTAAAGCAGCCACGTAGTGCTTGCACTTTCTTAGAATTATGAAAACAAATTGTTTATGATTGAATGTATACATCTGTTGGGAAATGCATAATAAAATATTATATAGGTGGCATGTGGGCGAAGCCGCGAATTGGTCGCTAGTCTCTTGAATGGCAGAAATTGGGGAACAGATTTTACTTATTATCTCGATAGTATGCATGAAGATGTAAGTTCTCAAGTCATTATCGACTTCTGAGGTAACCACGGTTTAACAATTGAACTGTGATAGTATGTACTCGATATTGAACGTTGTGTGGAATTTAGCTATATGATTATGGCTTGCTCAAGTTTCCCATATCCAGCGCTAACGTGCATATAACTATTAGAGACCAGTGTAATGTATTATTTTGTACTATAGGGGTATTGGGTTCTATTTGTTTGTTACCTTTTTAAGCCAAAACTATTTAACCGATTATCCTGAAACTTTGTACATATATTCTAAGAAGTTTTTAAAAGGACATAGGATATTTTTTTCCAGTTTCAGACTGTATCCCATATGTAACAAAGTAGGCAGAGGGAGCCTAGTGCACTCCACTCTCCACTTTCCGACGAATTCTGGAGGCATTGTTTGTTGAATGTGTGCTTTGCGTCTTTACCAGAGCTAGAAAATATTAAATATTTTCACTTATTAACCGACCTGGTCGGTTTCTAGCAGGCGCAGGTTCGAGTCCCGCTACGTTCAAACTTTTATACGTTTTCTAAATAAGCATTTTTCTTTCCTCAATGTGGAATAACACTTTAAAAATATTAAAAATATTTTCATTTCCTCGATGGCGAATCGAACCCACAACCCGTTTCGGTTTTAGTTATTCTTATATTATATAATATAATATTAGAGATTACAGTTATTCTATTACAAATATTCTTCTTATTTCTGCTACACTATAAAATGTGCTTTAAGCGCCAGAGCTTTTGATGTTCAAATATAGTGTGGATCCATAGTAATCGGTTTTCATTAAAGTTTTCGGTTTTGTTATCACCATAGTTCTGCTCGGGAATGTAGCATTGTTTTGTTATCTGCATTGTTTAACCTCATCTCAAGTTTTAACAGATTGTGTATTATCAATTAGAACCATTCTGTATAAGTATTTCTATAGTATTCCACTATCGTGAAAGTTGTTGCTTTGAAGGGATTAGGTTTCAGTTAGATTCTACTTCAGAAGTTTGAAGTTTGTAGATTCATCGAATATAACAACGTAATATCATCTTATTAATATGTTGTATGTATTATTCTAGTAATGATTCGGTGTAAGACAGTTGAAGGTTCAAATTCCATTCTAAAGATGCAATAAAAAAAACACTGATATTCATACATTATTAAGAAGCCTATCATATCGTAGTGGATAGATTTTGACTGTAAACATGATGGTTGTGGGTTCAATGCCCACTACAGGTAATGATTATATTTAAATGGTTTTCATTACCCTATATTTGCTAAGCAGGCAAGCAAGGAAGTGAATTCATTGACATTAGGTCAAAAAAGCGTTAAATATATATTCTTCACATTGACATGAAGTTCTCGTAATCAACACGATATGCTTCCCGAATTCGGCACAAAGTGGAGACCGGAGTGTCTAAACACTTTGCAGCTTCTGCCTACGCTACTATATCCAGGTTACAGCGTGAAGCAGAAAAAAAAATCTAAAAAAAAATTCAACTACACCTTTATTTAAAAAGCAGTGTACGTATCACGTTTATAGCAACATTTTTTAGCGTAAGGTTTAAAAATGTTTGAAGCTTACCGAAACTCCACTCCATAGGGCCGGAGCTACGCACACAGGATAGGCAAATATTTGGCTTGTTTGACATGCTGCTACTTTGCTGTAGTCCGAACGACGTTCATCAATACAGTGTACAAAACTGATGAACAAAAACAATCCATTTACTTTAGTGACTCAGAAGGTGGCTTTTCGGTTACTATTTGAAATAACAGTGTTCGTTTATTATACTGGTAGAAGTGGAAATACAGAATAATAGTATAGTACTATGTGTATGTTTTCGTAGTGAGGGTGAGTTTTGAGTTGAATGAACGTAGATAATTTATGTATCAGATACAGTTGTGGTCAGTCGTGGCGCAGGGGTACAAAATGTGACTGTAAAATCGAATGGTTGTGGGTTCGATTTCCACTCGAGGATATGAAATATTTATTTACATTTATATTTCATTCCTCGCTCTGGTGTCGAGGCAAATGCACGGCGTTGATCTCCGCCATTTAACATGCAATGCCTCCAGAATTCGGCAGAAAGTGGAGAACGAAGTGTCTTAACACTAGGTTCCCTCTGCCTACCCTGCTGTGTGCGGGATACAGCGTGAAGCTGATTATGATTATTTACAGCATGTATATTTTAGCATGTATGCATTGTTGAGACACTATTTTCTTTTCTTTGTAGTGTACATATTGGAGAGATATTTAATTATTTGTGATCTGTCAGCAAATTAAGTTCTGATTCTAAGATTAATAAAACATTTTTAATATTAATATTTGTCATTATTGAAGTGATATCTTCTTATTCGAGGGTAAACCGCTTCGTTATGTAACGCGTAACGGCGCCAGTCTCTCTGGCTTCCCTTTCTCTCACGCATACGGCAACGGCAAGTAGGCTCCTCCTTTCTCACTTTAATCCATAGCGGATAGCACATATATCGGAAAGACGCTTCTCTCTTCTTTCTTCACATGACTCAGTGTTTAGTGTACGATAGACATATACTGTTGATCATGAGCATATAACCTAAATTCTAATTGTTACTTAAAGATAAAATAATTCTACTAATAATGTACATATTCAAGAATCGTAACTAAGAATAAAATATTATTCTATAATTAATAAAAGATTTTATTAATAAACAAACTTTCCTTATATTATCATATTAATATACTTAAAGTTTAAGTAATAACCTGAGCTTTTCACAAGTTAAACATTTTCAATATTAAATAGTTCAACTTAGATTAGTTTAAATTATCACTTTTGTTAGGCGTAAGTGAAACTAATACAAATCAAATGTCTAATCGAAGTTTTAAAAGAAAATAACGAAATACATTTTATTACATTGTATAAAATGTATGCAAAAATTATTTTATTTCAAAGTTTCAAAACAAAATTTATCCTAAATATAAACTCCTTCATATCGAAGCGTCCAACAATAGTAAAAGCTATCTGCATTTGAACCAGCAACATCCATTAACACGTCCGCGGCGTACCGCATTTCTCAGTGCAGAGTCCAGTCTAACACTTAATGGGGCCGAATCGACCCCACGTATTGATGCAATTCCCTAACAGTGACCTGATTGTCTCAATTATCCTTTGTACGACGAATAGGCTGAAGTAATTAAAGTGGAACGTCATGTACACGCGCGTTGGATTCAAGCCTCATGGTCCATGTTTGGATATGACTCACAAATAGCAGAATGCTATACTATAATTGGAAGGTACTTCGAGGCTTTTACTGATAATGAGTTTATTTTAAATGTTTTTTTTGTTTTATTTTTAGTGATAAGGTAAGCTGATGGACAGTTGTAGTGAGATTGTTAAATGTTAAAATATGGTCAAAGTTGTCTATAAAAATATAAATATTTTGTAGTTTAGTTTAAATTAAATAATAGTATTCTATTTTTTTCTTGGAGCTGCTCTTTATTCTGCCTATAGCAGGGTATGGCGAATACAGTACTAAGATCGTTCGTTCTCCACTCTCCTCTTGCACCGAGATGTTCCATAAACTCAAATTGTTTATCTTAACGTTTACAATGAAACATGTACATTTAGATTTACATCATTAAATTTACACATTTAGATAATTTTACACATACATATAGTTAAATCAAATAAATAAATTAGCTTCACGCTGTTTCCCGCACACAGCAGAGTAGGCAAAAGGAACCTAGTGTTAAGATACTCCGTTCCCCACTTTCCGCCGAATTCTTGAGGCACTGCGTGTTGAGTAGCGAAACTCAACGCCGGGTTTTTTTCTTTTTAACTTTTCGCCGTATCATCAACACCTATAAGATATTTCCCAATCACAAGAAAGCGAAGAAATAAAAATATTAACAAATAATAATTCACTACCCCAAATGGTGACCGAACCCACAACCTGTCGCGTTCACCGTCACACTTTGTGCCCTTGCGCCACGAATGGCCTCATATAACATATAAGTTGCATAACTCGTGGCTCAGGTGTCGCCGTCTAAGTATGACATCCGGGGCGTAATGCTCTCGTAAACAACACTGTTTCAAGTCGAGTTTAAACGTCGTATTAGCGACATAAAAATAAATTGATATTTATTACTAAGTAAGTCATGTCTTTGAAAACTTTGAAAACGTGTATGGTGTAAAATTGAAATTTTACTATCATAATAGATTTTGGTTATAGTTTAGTTTGAAGATAAATTTATTATATACTAGCAGCCTCCGTGCGGCTACTCCCGCTTGAAATATACAAATGTTTATTTAAGTGTATTTAAGAAAAACCGGCCAAGCGCGAGTCGGATGCGCCCACAGAGGGTTCTGTACAAATTTCAGGATTGTGATTGGGAAATATCTTATAGGTATTGACGATACGGCATTTGTGTTGTAAGATCTTACTTCGTCCTTCGTCTATATATCGTATTTAGGTATACGGTAGGTACGTGTGCACGGCAAGCGTATAAACTCCTATACCGATCCTAAATCTTATGATCTCCGTGTTTTTACCATCATACATTTGAAAGCTAAACATTTAGCTAATTCAGTAAAACAGTTGTATAAAATAACTGCTATAGCAATTAGCAAATTCATGAAAACTGAGATAGATACTTTAAATTGACATAACTTTTTGTTTATGCACCGATTGTAATAAAACCAACCCTATATGTAAACGGAAGCTTACCAGAATTTAACAGTGAAAACCGCATTTAAATTGGTTAAGCTGAAGTTTAGCGATAACAAGCGCACAGATAAAAATTTTAAAAATCATTATTTTAGGTTCTACTACATTAATAAAGGTCCCCAATAACAATTTTCCTTGTACATCTTCCATGTAGAGACACCGATTCGTTACGATTTTATTATAAGTATAAATAAACCAAATCAAATTAAATCAATCCCGCACACAGCAGGGTAGGCAGAGGGAACCTAGTGTTACACACACACACACACTCCGTTCTCAACTTTCTGCCGAAATTTGGAGCCATTGTGTGTTGAGTGGCAGAACTCAACGCTGCGCTTTGCCTCGACACCAGAGCCAAGAAATGGAAATATAAATTTAAGTAAATATTTCATCTTCTCGAGTGGGGATCGAACCCACAACCAGTCGATTTACAGTCACACTTTGTGCCCCTGCGCCACGACCGGCCTCAAACTTTTATAAGATACATATATTGTTTACGTAATATCTAGTTAATCTCTGGATTATATTTACAAAATAAAAAATTCTCTTAATAGAATTAAAAATCATAAAAATAATTTAGTATATAAAACCTACCTTTAGCATTAATGTTACTGATAGATTTGAAGTCGGTGCCAAGACCTAACCTCCTTCTTCTTAAAGTCGGTTAAAAATAATTTTACTTTACTAAATATCATAACAATATCATAATATTTTACATTGATAAAATAATACATTNAAAAAATCTTTTTGCTTTCTATTATTCTTTTTAAGTGTCCCTCTATCCATTTCAGTCAAAATTACTAAATGTACAGACAAAATATTTTTACTGTCTTATTATATATAGAGATAATTTAATAAATGCATATCTATTATTTTATGTTTAATGACCGCTTGTTAATCGTGTGAAACAATTACTACAAGCAAGCCTACATCAAATAATGAACCTAAAACGACAAAACAGAGTAAATTAATTAATTTCTAAGCGTGACCGGCGCCGCGTCCGTCACATTGGGACACTCCTCATTTTAAGAAATTAGGACCTAATCTCCTCAAATGTTTACCACATATTATTTTATTACTGTCATTCTCATTAAAAGTTTTATTTTTTTACAATTTGCTGCTCCGAATGAGTGTGTGATAAAATGTGATTGTTTTAAACATTTCTAAAGTGTTAATCCACACTTAGGAAAGAAAAATACTTATTTAGAAAATATATAAAAATTTTTGAACGTAGCGGGACTCGAACCCGCGCCTCCTGTGTGCGTGTTCTCATATTGTGGCCAGAGCGCCTGGTCGGTTTAAAGGAGGCGCGGGTTCGAGTCCCGCTACGTTCAAAAAATTTTATACGTTTTCTAAATAAGTAAATGTGATTATAAATTTGAAGCGGTATATATGTTTTTTTAGCTCCTTACACTGGTATAGCAAGCTAGGCAAAGGGAACCTGGTGAACCTAGTGTTAAGACACTCCGTTCTCCATTATAACAGTACCGTTCCCACTATCTACCGAATAATTGAGACACTGACAACGCTGCGCTTTAGGCAACAGGCTAGTTAAATAATCACATTTAATTATAATAGATATTTTTTAACAGTTCAATTATACAAAAATCAACATCAATCATACAGTTCAAATATACAAAATAATTCATTCTCTGAGTGGAAATCGAATCTATAACCATCGCGTTTACCGCATACCACTGCGCCACGCTAATTAGATAATTAATTATTATATTTACAACACGCACGGTGAGATCCGGTTCCAATTTGTTAGACTAGAACGAGGTGTGTCCTAGCGTCAGATTGAGGGTAAATAATGTGCTGGTCACGAATTTGTTGCATTAATTTATTATAGCTTAAGTCACAGTAGACCATGTATCCAGGATGACCGCTAAGAGTTAAGGCCAGTCGTGGCGCACAATGTGACTGGACAGGTTGTGGGTTCGAGTCCTACTCGAGGAAATGAAGTAATTAATAATTTGGTGTCGAGGTAGAGTGCAACGTTGCCTAAATATTTCCGTCACTCAATATGCAAATGCCTCTAGATAGAATGCGGTGGACAATGCAGAACGGATCTTGACACTAGGTTCCTTCTGTCTATTCTGTTGTGTGTGGGATAGAGCATGACGTTAAAAAACGTCTAAGAGAGTATATTGTACATTGAATACAATCGACTTCAGGTCCCAATCATATAGGTTTGGTGAAGGCCACAAGCTATCACTAAATGCGATCGGCGCTCATTATCTTTATTGTCAAATGTTGCTATAAGAAAAGTTAAAATGTATATGTATCCATTTCCCTGGTTTGTTTAGAAAAAGTGTAGCAGTCTGTCAGTCAGTCGGTTGGTCGGCCGGTCGGTTGGTCGGCCGGTCGTTTGGTCGGTCGGTCAGTCACCACTCAACAGTCTAGTATGCGGCCTTCTCCTTTTTCCTTTTGCTTAACCTGCTTTTTCGGGACACAGCGTGAAGGTACAAAAATACTACAACAAATAAAATAAATCACGTTGTATCCTGCACGCGCAGGGTAGGCAGAGGGAACTTAGTGTTAAAACACTCCGTTCCCCACTTTCCGCCGAATTCTGGAGGCATTACGTGTTGAGTGGCGGAATTCAACGACGCCCTTTGCCCTGACACCAGAGCGAAAATATAGAAATATACATTTTAATAAATATTTCATTTCATCGAGTGGGAATCGAACCCAGAACTAGTCGCGTGTACAGTCACATTGTGCCCCGGCGCCACGACTGGCCTCAATTACAACAAACTTTACTATAACATATTAAAACAATAATATAATTAGCTTCTACCCACATTCATTTTCTTTATACAATTAACATCACTCAAAGGTCGATATACCTATCTATGTATTAGTAACGATAGGAATCTCGTTCCTAACGAACCGTATCTCACCTGAGTCGGCATTTATCGAATGTTCGAACTCCATATAAGTTTCCTCGATACTTAATGAAGTATGGAGGGGAGGGATTACGTCGCTCGTCACTTCAGTCTACACTTTAGGTTGCTAATTAACACTTATACACTTACACTTGTGTTTGTGTCACTTGAGAAGTGATTAGTGTTTACGATTTGTGTTCTCAATGGCAAATATTTTGATTTGACGTAATTATATAGAATGTTAATAAAATCAGCTACAAGCTGTATCCTGCACATAGCAGGGTAGGCAGAGGGAACCTAGTGTTAAGACACTCCGTTCTCCGTTTCCGTTTCTGGAGGTATTGCGTGTTGAGTGACAGAACTCAACGCCGCGCTTTGCCTCGAGACCAGAGCGAGGAAAAATGAAAATATAAATTTAAGTAAATATTTCATCTCCTTGAGTGGGGATGGAACCCACAACCAGTCAGTTTTACAGTCAAACTTTGTGCCGCTGCGCCACGACTGGCCTCAATTATGTTTTTATATAATGAATAAATTAAAAATATTATACTAAGCCGATTTCGAAAATAACTTTCACCGATATAATAATATTATAGTACAGAAACAAAAGTTGTCGATATATGGATATAAGATTGTTTATATCAACATAGTTAAAATCTTTATAAAAATTATATTACTGTACCTCAAAGTATTAAAAATGTTAATTTTATCAGCTTTACGCTGTATCCCGCACACAGCAGGGCAGGCAGAGGGAATCCAGTGTTCACTCCGTTCCACTCCGTTCCGCACTTTCCGCCGAATTGAATAAGACTTTGGACCCCTGCGCCACGGCTAGTCTCTGTTAAAAATGTTCACATTAGAAATTATTGCAAACATTATATTAAAAATAATCGTGTAGTCTAAGCGGGCGAAGCCGTGGGAACCCGCTTGTAAAAAAAATATAAAATATTTTTCTTATTATATTTTTTATTTTTTAAATGCCCAATGTAAAATATTCATATAATAGATAAAGCAAAATATTCATAGAATAAACAAACAATATTTAAAGACATAACTAAGGATAGAATTAAAAGAAATAAACGCCTTTTCATATTCATTTTATTATTGTGTTTAATACTAAGCACGTTACTACAATTAGTTTATAGTTGGTCATAAAACTTTTTTTAATTTATTGCAGTTCTGGGAATTGAATTTAATTAAAATCGTGCAAATGTCTACCTTTAGAGAGGCCAAACAACCATTAGGGAGTGCCATTTCAAAGAGATTTTTTATTAAAGG
Organism: Heliconius hermathena; assembly: GCA_013403705.1. Lineage (NCBI taxonomy): Eukaryota > Metazoa > Arthropoda > Insecta > Lepidoptera > Nymphalidae > Heliconius > Heliconius hermathena. The sequence goes on from JAAIXJ010000281.1 coordinate 179,715, forward strand.
CGAAAACTTACGGCAAACGAATTTTTATTTATTTAAAACGCAAGAGAAGTGAATGTTAAGTGATTTTTCTAGCAAGCCAACGACGCTTCGTCCAAGCTTCAACCTCACAAATTATGATATTAAAATAATATTATTTTAATTATGATGTCTACAAGATACAGTAGTATCTAGGTTCGATTCCCGATTTCGTAGTGCACGGGTACAAGCGTGCGACTGTAAATGCATTAAGTTGTGAGTTCTATTCCCACTTGAGAAAATAAAATATTTTATATTTTCATTTCCTTGCTTTAGTAACGAAAAATCGTAATTACGGCGCTGCGTTAAGTTCCGCCACTAAACACACAATGCCTTCAGAATTCGGCGAAAATTGTGTAACGGAAATGTCTTAATGAGAATAGAGTATCTTTACATCAGGTTCCCAGGTTCCATCTGCGTACCCTGCTATGCTAAATACTGAAAAAATATTTAAGGGAAATACAGATACATATACAGATACAGAACCCATAAACACCCATACATACCATACCCACAAAATCAAACCCATATCCTTCGGCTAAGCAAAGAAATTACTTACCACTAGTTTAATAGTGTTGTATTACGACATTAATTAACCGACTCAAATCAAATAACAATAAAAGATGATAATAAAATGTTCGTTTTACCAAATAGGGTCCGAGCCCCTCTTTCACGGTGTCTTTTACGACTTTATTTATTTGTGTTTATTATATAGCCATTTCTCAATATATAAGCCATACTTCTTCCATAATAAATAAATATGAAAAAAAAATTGATTTGAGGCCAGTCGTGGCGCAGGGGCACAAGTATGTCTGTAAACGCAACTGGTTGTGGGTTCGATCCCTCTTCTAGGAAATTAAATATTTACTTAAATTTATATTTTCATTTCTTCTCTTTGGCGGTGAGTTCCGCCACTCAATGCCTCCAGAACTCGGTGGAAAATGAGGTGGGTAGGAAGTTGATTTATTTTAAAATTGTAACTCTTTACAGAATATATATTTTTGAACAAAAACAGTACAGTGTTCATCTTAAATATATTATAAAAAATATGTCTGATAGTGTAATAAATTCCAATTTTAAAAAGCCGTAAGACCATAACATTATTTTTATTGTAAAAACACAAAATTGAAAATAAGATTAAAAAAAATTCAAAATTGTCTTTCCATCCAAAGCGTAGCCCAAGCATATTACCAGTTTCATCTTAAAACTCGGGTTCAGGTAAAATTCAGGTAAAATTCAAATACCTGAAGCTTCATCTGCAATATTGGCTTACACGATAATGCTGTTCAAACAGCAATCACTCTGTAACTAGTAGTGCCTTTTAGGTCAATTTAATTAGCAAAATCTGTCGAGGAAACGTAAGAGAAAACAGCGCGTTCGTTAAGTTATTTAAGCCTGTAAGATTTGAGGGCGTCGTGGCGCAGGGGCATAAGGGTGTGGCTGTAACGTAACGGTTGTGGGTTTGATCCCCATCCGAGAGTATGAATTTAAGTGAAGTAACGTGACTGTAAAATCGACTGGTTGTGGATTCGATCCCCACTCGAAGAAACTAAATATTTATTCACATTTATTTATATTTTCATTTCTTCGCTCTGGTGTCGAGGCAAAGCGCGGCGTTGAGTTCCGCCACTCAACACGCAATGCCTCCAGAACTTGGCGGAGAGTGGGGAATGGAGTGTCTTAACACCAGGTTCCCTCTGCCTACCTTGCTGCGTGCGGGATAAAGCGTGAAGCTGATATAATTTAATTTCATTTAATTTTTTCGTTCTGGTATCAATGCAAAAACCTTTTGCCACCCAATGCCTCCAAAAACTCGGCGCAAATGGGGTAAATGAGTGTCTTAATACTAGATTCCCTTCTGCCTATCCTGCTTTGCGGGATACAGCGTGAAGCTATAAGAACTCACGATGATAAGAGATTTTTTCAAGTTATTTTATGTTCCCACGCCACTCGGAACGTCTAAACAAGCCATAACCCACAAAAGCATGGCGTGACGAGGGTTTATTCATAAAAAATAGACCGTTACCTCCACAGTGAATGTACTATTGAGTTATGACTTACAAATTCTTTGGTGGCAGCACTTTTTGTTTTCGTTTCGCTTATTTACACAAACATACCGCAATGTACTGGTTTTTTTTTGTTTGCTTTAACTTCTTGTGTACAGTTAATGGCTCTAAAGAAAAGATTATTAAGTTTTTTTCAGCTTTACGCTGTATCACGCGTGTAGGGTTAGGCAGAGGGAGCGTAGTGTTACGACACTCCACTTTCCACTTCCTGCCGAATTCTAGAGGCATTGCGAGTTAAATGGCGGAACTCAACGTTGTGTTTTGACTTGACACCAGAGAGAAGAAATGAAAATACTAAATATATCATTTCCACGAGTAGGATTCGAACCCACAACCTGTCGCGTTTGCAGTTACATTCTGGTGTCCCTGCGCCGCGACTAGCCTCTGCTGTATAAGAATTCAAAATAAGTAGTGATAATGTTTTAAGATTACACTACATTTGGAGAATATGGAGTATCAACAATATTTTTAGAGTTCTGTATCTTTTAAGGAAAAAGGAACCCGTATAAGATAACTTTGTTGTCTGTCAAGAGCCTTTATCTCAGGAACGCTTGGAGATATCGAATTGAAATTCAAACCATATGCTCAAATCTACGGCCCCATTATTTTTTGAAACAAACCTATTTCTATATTTATTTAAAAAATATATATGGCCGTTTATATCGCAGAAAAACGCGAATTTCGACAATTATCAAGGGAACCTAAATTTATAGAGCACTTTCGGTTGACCTAGAATTATGAAATTTGGCAGCTAGCATCTACAGGGAGCACATTTGTGGTTAAATCCTAAACTAAACTAAATACTAGCTTTAAAAAGGGGCAAAATTTGGTATTAAAACATCTAGTTCAAGTGAGGTATCAGATGAAAGGACTCTGGGTAAGGTAAGTCTAAATTTCAGAAAAAGCTCAAATCTCCAATTTTATACGGAACCCTCGGTGGGCGAGCCCGGATTGCGTTTCCTCGGTTTTTTATTCATAAAACAAACTAAGTTGATTCATATGTATATATAAATTTATTTAATAATTTCCCTTATTTTAACGTCCTAGCTAAAGTCAACATTTCTTATTTCTATTGGAACTAACGATTGTAGAATGTCAACTTGCCTAGAGGAGCTGTATCACTGGCAAATATACTGATTGGTTGAAGTTTATTTTATACTATAAACAAAATGTCATTTTTGATATTACTAAGAGATGAAGTTTTAAAATAGGTACTTTTATTGTTATAAATTATTTATTTTAAGGACCTATTTATATAAGAGGTTTTTTTTTATTATAAACTATTACAAGGCTATGTATTACTTTTGGATTTATGTCTAAAGTCGTTGTGGCTTAGGAGTACAAGGATGTGACTGTAAATGTGACAGTTGTGGATTCGATTTCCACTCGGGGGAATGAAATATTTAATATTTTCTTATCGTCGCTCTGGTAACAAGGGAAATGGCGACGTTAAGTTCCACCACTCATTACTCGATGCTTTGAGGATTTGGGGGAAAATGTGAAATGGAAGAGTCTTAACAGAGTATCTTAACACTAAGTTCCCAGGTTCCCTCTGCCCATCTTGTAATGGATGTGAAGTTAAATAATTGCTTTATTCGTACATATTAGACCCTTCTATAACTGAAAATAACTTTTTTGGAAACTTCTAAAACTTTCATAATTTTCCAACTGAAATTTACTAATTGCTTACATAATTACGTGTAACTAAACAACTAAAGGCGAAATAATATTGTTTTAATATCATCATAGAGGAATGCGAGTCACGTGTCGCCGGAGGGTGGTCCCCGAGGACTGACCGGTACCTCTCCGTGAGATGGATTCGAATATCCTAATTGATTTTGGATGTCACTACAATATGGTTATCGTCGTTCAGTTTCTATTGATAACGCCAGTTTGATAGATGAAATAACATACGGTCTTAACTCTTTGTTTTGTTTTTTTAGGAAACGTTTATAGTGGTAATGTTAATATAAATATATAAGGAGATACAGCGCTGCTTTAATTTCCTTCTTAAGCTTTATCAGAAATTGGGAAATGGAGTACTCTCTGCCTACACTTCTATATGAATTCTCTCTGCCTACACTTCTATATGCGAGATACAGCATGAAACTAAAAAAAGGATTGTTCATAATAATTGATAAAAAACCATTACAAAATGGGAAACTAAATTGACTAAAATAAAAAAAAAGAACTAAACTGAAATGAGATAACGTGTGTTATTTAAAAACAAGGCTTTGAAGTCTTAGCCTTATATAAATATTAATCACTATAGCTTTATCCCGCACACAGAGGGAACCTTTAGTTAATTAAGACACTGCGCGGAGGTTGAGTGGAGGGACTCAACAGCACGCTTTGCCTTGATACCAGTGCGAAGAAATGAAAACATATAATATTTAATGTCCCCGTATGGGAATCGAACCTACAAACTGTCACGTTTATAGTCACACACTTGCGTCCATGCGCCACAAATTATCTTCTCTGAATAAATTTATTAATCCGCTTATATAAAAAACACAAGTTTTGAACAAGTTAGTTGTGGTGTTTCTATTCAGTTGTTTCTACATTTTAAACAATGAAGTCAAGAATATTTTCAGGCTTTTTGGAGCTTTAAATCGACAAAATTACTAATTTTAGAATTTGAACCGATTTAAAAAAAATAGAGAGTATGAATACGACTATATATCATTTGGTTGTATGTATGATATCAGATTAATCAATTATACATATTTTTAATTATTATTATTTTATTTAAAAAAAATCTCCACGATTTGAAATCATATTAATATTTATTTTATTTATATTTTGATAACCATTTAAAAATAGACTTAATGTCAAAAATATCGCGTGCCAGAGTTCGTTTTTAGGCCAATTTGACGCGGCACTTCAGTAGCTGGTAATAATACATCTATGAAATAAACATCACCTCGGGTTATTTATGCTAAAGCGAAAAATTATGCAGTTATTTTTTATACTAAGTTTACTTATATTGGAGTAATATTTTGTAAAAGTTAAACTTATTATTAAAAAAATCAAATAAAATTAAATCAGCTTCACGCTGTATCCCGCACACAGCCGGGTAGGCAGAGGAAACCTAGTGTTAAGACACTCCGTTCCCCACTTTCCGCCGAATTCTGGAGGCATTGCGTGCTGAGTGGCGGAACTCAGCGCCGCGCTTTGCTTTGACACTAGAGCGATGAAATGGAAATATAAATTTAAATAAATATTTCATTTCCTCAAGTGGGGATCGAACCCACAATTATATTCCCGCGTTTTATAGTCACACTTTGTGCCCCTGCGCCACGAATGACCTCAAAAATTGTTATTCGTTACTTAAATTCTATTCGTCTTTCGTTGTTTAACATATTAATAATATATCGGACTCTGTTAAAGTAGGTATCCTTCCTTTTTTATAAAACGTATAAAAAATTCCAGGCCAGCCTTCTTTTTTTTATAAAACGTATAAAAAATTCGAGGCCAGTCGTGGCGCAGTGGCACGAGGTGTGACTGTAAAACCGATTGGTTGTGGATTCGATCCCCACTCGAGAAGATGAAATATTTACTTTAATTTATATTTCCATTTCTTCGCTCTGGTGTCGAGGTCAAGCGCGGCGTTGAGTTCTGCCACTCAACACGCAATACCTCCAGAATTCGGCAGAAAGTGGGGAACGGGGTGTCTTAACACTAGGTTCCCTCTGCCTACCCTGCTGTGTGCGGGATACATCGTGAAGCTGATTCAATTTTTAATTTTAATTTTAATAAAAAATTTTACACTATAGGATTTCAACCTACGCTTCTTGGAAACCATCCAAACGCTATCACGACTAAACCATACATTCATATCGAGCTACGTAAATATTCTTATACGCTTGTTACAATTTATTTATGTTTAAATCTTACCAACTCTTCTGTAGTTTTGAATGTCTGTTTTGGCCAACAAATATTTTTATAAATATTACCACAACCTCAAGCGGTTTCGAACCTCCAACAATCGCGGCTTAAACAATAGTGTTCACTGTGTCAGGATTGCGTTAATCAATACGAGACATTGTTTAAATAAACTTAGTATAAAATTACTTATTTACATGAATCTAATTAGGCGTGGACTTAACTTCTTATACAAGGGAAGCCTGTTTCAGCTTCCTTGAAGCCTTTCAAGTAAATCTACAACCTATGGAAGTTTCCTTCTAGTTTTTGTCTATGTAACAACTAATTTTTATTTTAGCTCAAACAACCAACGTTGCAATTTAAATAAAATATATGTATTTATCCAAATAAAGAAAACAATAACACTAGGTTCCCAAGTTTCCTTCACATTCGGTGTGGCTTACTGCGTGAATCAAAAAAATATATATAAAACTCTGCTTATTCTTTAGAGACCGTCGTGGCCCAGGGGCACAAGTGTGTGACTGAAACAACTGATTATTGTTTCTTATTAATTTCATTTCTTTGCTCTGGCACCAAGGCAAAAGTCCAGCGTTGACATCCTCCCCTCAGCACGCATTGTCTCAAAAAAAGTGGCGGAAAGTGAGGAACGAAGTTTATTATCACTACGTTCCTTCTGGATACCCTGTTGCGTGCGGGATACAGCGTGAAGCTGATCTTATCCTAAAATAAAAACATATGAATAAATAAAATAAATATGATAAAAAAATACTCTTTATTGTACACCGAATAATTAATTACAAAACTGTTTTCAATGATACATAAAACAGCACAATAGGCGGCGGCTAAGCCAGAAATCTCTTCCAGTTATACAAAAGAAGAATATTGTCTTATAATATATTTAAATAAACAAAAACAACACCTGCAAGGATGGTCCGATATTTATGGCAGCATGGTGAAATAAAATCATTGAGTCGTTTCACTTTTGACTTTGCTCTTATTTAAAGGTAAATTGTTCTTCGGTACATTATTAGGGTCACCAATTTTACGGCTTGCGTAAGTAGATTTATTCGTCGAAATATATATACTTAAATATACTTGTACAAAGTATAATTTAATATATAATAACTATAATTTAGGAATATCGGAAGGTTATTGTAGCGCAGTGGTATTGTGTCTGACCGTAAACAAAAGTGGTACATGGCGTTGAGTTCCTCCCCCGACTGTCTTATCACTAGGTTCCCTACTACTCTGCTTGCGGCTTTAATAATACGAACACGACGCTGATTATTTTTTAATAGCACCATCAACTACCCACTCGCGGCTTCGCCCGCATACCACCTGTTATATTTTTTTGTGATATTTATGACTTGCAAATATAATTTATACATTCAATAATGAACAACTTATTTTCATAATTCTGATAAGTCTGACAAGTAATACGTGGCTCCTTGAGAGGATGTCATAGGTCATGTGATGTCTAGGCTTTGGACCGTAAGCATAGCGTATACCTTCAAATTACATAGTACAAAAACCAAAGTTTATCTTCATAACATTTCCTTGATGATGGAATGAATTTCGCTCATAAGTTACAATATCCAAGTCAAATAAAAATCCAAATTTATTGTCACCAAAAGACTTATTGTGGCTTGACTTGACTGACATATATTTAATTTCTGTTTTTGCAGCGCACGCGCTTAAAGCAATTCGATGTCGTTCATTATTATTGTTATTTCGGCTAGCTAAGACTTACATTGAGACCAGTCGTGGCGCAGCGGCACGAGGTGTGACTGTAAAACCGACTGGTTGTGGGTTCGGTCCCCACTCGAGGAGATGAAATATTTACTTAAATTTATATTTCCATTTCTTCGCTCTGGTGTCGAGGCTAAGCGCGGCGTTGAGTTCTGCCACTCAACACGCAATGCCTACATAACTCGGCGAAAACACTAGGATTCTTCTGCCTACCCTGCTGTGTGCGGGATACAGCGTGAAGCTGATTTTGATTTTGATTTAAGACCTACATCGTAATTTATATTTAAAATTCGTAAATTACATCGTAATGTTATATCGTCTCACAAACAAACTCTTGCGCTTTATTATGTTAGTATATATTAGCTTCAAGCTTTATCTCTAGCGAGATAGTCAGAGGCGAGAAACGCTAAATAAATTTCTTCATATATTATATATTTTCCAGATATCCTTCAAATTTCTTACGTGACCTTCCTCTAGTTTCATAGACGTTTGGTTTCCGTTGGTCACCAGCGATTCCTTACCTAGTCATCTTATTCTTGGTTCTGTCAATTAAGCTTACTTGGAATCAAAATAAATCAGCTTCACACTGTATCCCGCACACAGCAGGGTAGGCAGAGGGAACCTGGTGTTTCCGTCGAGTTCTGTAGGCATTGCATGTTGAGTGGCGGAACTCAAGGCCGCGCTTAGCCTAGACACCAGAGCGGAAAAATGAAAATATAAATGTAAATAAATATCTCATTCTCTATCTGCGCCACGACTGGCCTCAGCTTACTTGGAATTGTAATAAAAGAATATTTGTAAAAACAAAAACCCCGACTGCATAAAACTAAAAAGAAAATAAACAAGTCCAATAGTTTATTAGGATTAACAGTCGGGACCTCTTTAAATTATGCGGGGTTCCTGGTAAAGATTTTGTTGATTGAAGAATTACCTCTAGGTCCCGACATTTAATCCTAATAAACTATTGGACTTGTTTATTTTCTTTTTAGTTTTATGCAGTCGGGGTTTTTGTTTTTACAAATATTTTTTTGTTAGAATTCATTATGGTAATTATAACCATGATTTATCTTTTTGAAATCCTCGTAGTAAGCTCTTGAATTTGAGACTCATACTGTGGTATTCAAAACGATTTTTCTTTTCACTAAGTCCAATGGCGTCCCACAGCCGTCATGATTGTTTTTATTTAACGTCACCTATCTAAGAACACTTAGGCTGCTAATATGAATCTAACGATACCTCAATTATGTAAATCCGTTCAGCGGTTCTGGCTTTTTTAGCATTTCTAGCTTTTCTATTTCCATAATATGATAGGTTCATTGAACTCGGTTAAATTTAAATATCTATTAAAGTTGCAAATGTCAACCTCAGCGGCGGACACTAGGTCAATATTTGTTTGTGATTTAGCTTTAACATTATATTCGTTATTTTTGTTCCATTTCAAACGTATGAGTTCAATATTATATGAAATGTAACTCTTGTGAAATATAATAAGAAAGGCTTTGTTCAGTATGATATTTTGCTTGACTGGATGCCATTATGTTACGTAGAATTTCGTGAATTTGTTTTTTATTGTAAAGTGTACATTATATGAGGCCATATAATGCCAGTCGTGGCGCAGCGGCACGTAGTGTGACTGTAAAACCGACTGGTTGTGGGTTCGATCCCCATTCGAGGAGATGAAATATTTACTTAAATTTATATTTCCATTTCTTCGCTCTGGTGTCGAGGCAAAGCTCGGCGTTGAATTCTGCCACTTAACACGCAATATCTCCAGAATTCGGCAGAAAGTGGTAACACTAGGTTCCCTCTGCCTACACTGCTGTATGCGGGATACAGCGTGAAGCTGTATATTATAGTACCAATACTTGTATAAACACCTCAATAAGTTATATAATAAAGGCCGAAAAAGATTTTGAGGCCTGAGCCATCAGGGGAACAAGTGTGTGACTGTTAACGCGAAAGATGTGGGTTCGATTCCCAGTTGAAGTAGTGAAATATTTAATATTTCCATTTTTTCGCTCTGGCGGTGGCAAAACGCGGTGTTTAGTTCCGCCTATGAACACGGAATTCCTCCAGAATTCGGCGGAAAGTCGGGGGCGGAATGTCTTAGCATTGGACTCTTTCTGCCTATCCTGCTACCCGGGGGATTACGTGAAGCTGCAAAAAAAATATTTTCTAAAATTTAACATTTGAAAAAATGCCTAACATTTTCTATAACTTCATCTTTGATGAGATGAAAAAATGGAAAAAAAAAACATTTGTTGCAAAATCCTAATAAATTATGTATGGAGAGCAAGCAGAAAAATCCAATTAACTAAGCCGAGATAAATGTTGATAATAAAACGGAGCTATTAAGAAGCTTTATTTGTCCATTTTTTATGCATTAAAGTGTCTAGAAAAATGTTTGCACGAGATTAGTGTTTTAATAGAAGTTTTAAATATATTCTGCAGCAAATTGTGGTGCAGTGGCCAAGTGTGTGACTGTAAGCGCGACTGGGTGTGGATTCGATCCCCACTCGAGGAAAGTAAATATTTATTTAAATGTATATTTCCATTACTTCGCTCTGCTGTCGAGGCCAAGTGCGACGTTGATTTCCGCCACTCAAAACGGAATGCCTCCAGAATTCAGCGAAAATTGGAACACGGAGTGTGTTAACACTGGGTCCCTTCTATTTACCTTGCTGTGTACCGGATACAGAGTGAAGCTCTTTTTTTTTGTTTTTCAATATATACTAGGCGAGTTTCTAATACAAGAACAGCGTATATGTAAAAGAATAATGAATTATATTTTCTTAATTAAATTTTAATGATATAGTAAGTAAGTATCAGATTGATCATTCATCAGTCAAGTGTGGCTTGATTTTTTTTTGTTTGCATTTTACTTTTACTTTACAACATACAGACAAAAATTAATAAAAATGTATAATGTATCTATTGATACAAGAAATGAAAACTGAGTGTTAAATAAAATATAAGCTTTTTTATTTCTTTATTCATTGTACATATTATTTCGGATTTTATAAAATATATAATTGGATTTTCTTTTGAGAAAATTAAATATTTTAATATTTTTATTTGTTCGTTCTGATGACTAGGCAAAAATTTAGAGTTGAGTTTCGCCTCACAACATGCAACGCCTCTAGAATTCGGCAGAAAATGGGAAACAGAAGTGTCTTAGTGAGAACGAAACGTGTTAACATTAGGACGCTAAAAAAAAGATGATTTTTTCATAAAATCATGGAATTTCAGCTTAGCACCGACACCAACAATTTACCTTTTTTATTAGATTACTTGCGTATTACACGGGGGATTCCTTTCTAATTTTTTTTCTTTATACTATTATAATCTAGAGGAAAGTGTTCTTATTTCTCATCTTAAGCATAATAAATTATATTTCGATATCTTTCTACATTTGTTTTAAATGTAAATGATTTGACCTGGTGACAGTGACTTAAAATATTTGTAACAAAATAGATTGATATCTACGCTAGTATTATTTTAAATAATAATGTATACTTGTTTGCCTTGTAAATAAAAGGACAGGAACTTAATGTCAAGCTTTATGCTCTTTTTATTATTATTATTGTGCTAAAAGATTACTCCGAGGCTGTTTAGGGCACAGAGAAATCTGAAATTGAGTGACTTCGATTCCTATCCGGGGGAATGATATATTTAATATTTTTATTTCCTCGCTCTGGCAACAAAGTAAAGCACGGCGTTAAGTTTCGCCACTCAACACACAATGTTTTAAGAATTCAACGGAAACTGGGGAACGGAGATATCTTAATGCGTAACAGAGTATCTTGTCACTAGGTTCCCAGGTTCCCCCTCCCTATAAGTGGTATGTGCGGGATATGGCGTGAAGGTATAAAAAAGATTACTCTTTGTCCATAATATTAGAATGTTATAAATTGAGCAATGGCGGGTCTAGCGCAAATACTAATATTGCCCATGTATAAAAAGGTAGCTTTGTGGACTGACTCCCGATGTGTAAAGTGCAAACAAGGGCAAAACCCGCTTTTTTGGCCCAAACGTTTTTATACTATTCCTATCAAATAAACAATACTGCATATGTAGTATATGTACTAAATAAGTTGTTATTTAGTATTATAGAATAATTTAAGTTTTCATTTTTCAGTTGCCCTTGTCAAAGAATGTCAAAAATCAATGTTTTAATTAAAAATCGAAGCGTGAAGACTTGTCACGTTTCGTTTTAAATGGAAATATTTTCTTGGTAGTTACAACAAGATAAAAATGTAGAAGGTATTAAAAGTATAACGTAAATAAAGAAAAAATAATTAATGAAATAAATTTAATGTATATATATATAGTAGGCTGAATACGTGCAATCACTTGCAAGTTTAGTTTTTGTTGAATAACATGTGAAAATAAAATAATTTATTTGTTTAAAACATATATAGGTAATATTTTTTTATATATTTTTTTAAAATGAAGATCGCATATATTAAAACAATTTTATAATATTTTGATTATTTTAATTTGAATGTTGATAACTTTTATTCTAAATCGAAAGTATAATAATATATTTCTAATTTTAATTAAATTCTAAAGTAAAATCTGCCGAAATATAAATCATGATTATATGTACCTACATATTTTTAAATGTACACTATCAAAACTTCCATTTAATTACGTTTAGAATCTTTTAAAATAAAACCTATTTTAGTATTCAATCAATTAAAACTATATGCTACAACCAAAAACAATTTAACATTTTATATTATTAGCTTATATTCAGAATAACATTTAAATTTTTTTGTTTGCAGTGTCTACAGTGGATGTGGATGCGGTGTTGGGACGAACTGCGTCTCTGCCTTGCGATGTTACTCCAGATACAAATGAAGATCGCGTGTATATGGTGCTTTGGTTTAGGAAGAGTGGCGGAAAGCCTATATTCAGGTAGTTTATAAGTTTCTAATTAAATATAACATTGAGTACATAATTCAGATTAAATTTTAATTATTTTTTTAATAAGTGATGTTGAAACAAATTAGGCTGTATATATTGAGACATATAAAACTAAATAAAATAAGTAATTAAATGGTTAAGTATGATTAGCACTGATATTATAGGTTAAAATTTGAAACATCTGCAAAAGATCTTTTGTATATAACACTTGTTGAATTCACAAAAGAATAATAAACTTAAATTGAGGTTATATTTGGCGCAGTTGCACAAAAGTGTGATCATAAACGAGACAGATAATCTAAAAAAAATTCTTTACTCTAGTGTAAAGGCAAAAACGCGGGGTTGATTTCCGCCACTGAACTCGCAATGCGTCCAGAATTCGGCAGAAAGTGAAGAGCGGAGTGTCTTAACATTAGTCTACCCCGCTACATGCGGAATACAGCGTGAAGCTGAAAAAAAAATTAAATTAAAATCCAAACGCCATCAAGACTGACTCAATTTGTTTACACAATAAATTTTTCACGGCATATAACTAAATAATTAAGCTTGTTAAGGCGGCGCTAATCAACCTTTGGCGTCACCTTAAACGGATAAACGGAAGCCGAGTACTGTATATCCAATTAGTGTAGAAAATACACTTACAACGGAACGCACTTAAGACGTTTCACGCGAGCTCGTTACCGATCACACTTGATTTGCGGGGTTCCCAACCTTTTATTGTCCCCAAGTTCCGAGGGGGCAGCGCCATTCAATCGTAAACAGCAAATTAGCCCTCGAAAGCACTTACGACTTCCATTAGCCACTGCTGGAAAAAAAATCTTTATCTTTTGTCGGAGGCTGAAAATGTTTACGATCCAGGAAATACCTTTTTGAATTCTATTGATACAACCTAATAATTTCCGATGTGTTTTTAAGTGATGGCTCCTTTGATTGTAATTAATTGGTTTTTCGATATTATTTTTGTACTAGATATTTGTTTGAGGCCAGTCGTGGCGCAGTGGCACAAAGTGTGACTGTAAAACCGACTGGTTGTGGGTTCGATTCCCGCTCGAGGAGATAAAATATTTACTTAAATTTATATTTCCATTTCTTCGCTCTGGTGTCGAGGTTAAGCGCGGCGTTGAGTTCTGCCACTCAACACGCAATGCCTCCAGAATTCGGCAGAAAGTGGGGAACGGAGTATCTTATGACATTAGGTTCCCTCTGTCTACCCTGCTGTGCGCGGGATACAGCGTAAAACTGATTTATTTATTTATTTACAAGATATTTGTAAGTTGCGGGACTTGTGAAAATTATGGGATCGAATACGGTAAAATCAAGCTGTTCGTCGCCTTAAGCTTATAATGCTAAAGTTATAGTTCTTAACAAAGACTTAATCCTAAAACAGTTTTATGTTATAACATACTCGTATTTATTTTATGATTCGATAAAAGGTTGGAAATAAAGTACACAATATTGAAGATAGAACAAAGTGTCTTGACACTATATAATCTGTGATTTTCTGGTACACCTATGTGACATGCGGCATAAAGTTATTATACAAAAATATGTTTTGTGTTTAACCTTTAATATACGAATTACTTTAGATAGCTATACCTGTATAAAGTAACAAATAAATATAAAACACGATAAATATCTACAAAAAATTATGGCTAAAGATTGAATATAAATTAAAAAGGCATGAAATCTTAAAAGCAATTATCTATCTTTTAAGTTTAACACTTGTAACTGATATCCCAAACACCTTAGAAAATATTATTTAATAAATAATGCCTTGGCTCGTGATATGTCTAGTGGTTAGAATCATTTATAGTTGTGATCGTGAAGAACCCAAAATCTTTTAGAGATTCAGAGGTAACAGAGTTAAGAATTTTATTTATGCCATTAGAAGGTATCGCTTTAATAAAATATTTGCCATCAGAAGTTGCTCTTGTTCCAGTTATTTAGATAACTGGAAACTCGACAATATGACATTGTCATAACTCGAAGCTCGTCCGAAGAAAAGCCAAGAGCGCGTCCTATCTTCCTCTCCACTATAACTGCGAACTAGTTATAATAAAAGGAAGAAAGAGTACGGGCACCGCCCCGCCCCTACACTGTGAATTCCTACCAGACTGCGGCTGCAACAGTCTTATTGAACTCTCCGGGACGTTTGTGCGTGATCTTTCCGAAGGAACTTGTTACGCTTGTTTATATTAAGATTGTTTTGGAATGGTGATTCGTAATGTTGATTGATTTGTGAGATCAATATAAGTCGTTGGAACGAACGCACTACCGCAAGGCGGCCGATATGTTAAATAAACGCACGGCACACACCCCACAGACATGTCTCGAACCGTAAGCGGACACTACTAAATACACCAGAGTTCTAGGACATAAAATAGCACCACACATCCGTATGAGACGGGCGGACACTACTAGCTGCGGAGCTACGGAGCTGGGACATAAAATAGCATCACACACCTACTAATCGTATACCAAGTCTACGACTTGGTATACGATATACTAAGTGGTATACAATATATCAATGACCAACGCCATACAAGCTTACGCTTACGTACCGCGAGCGTACTGCGAGACGGCATCAGCTACGACATAGTTAATGTCGGTATAACAGTTCGCATAAGCCCATCACGTCAGCCTTCGCGACGTCAAGCAACATTTAATATTATAATAATGTTCAAAGATCACTTTGAACCACAATATGTGTCGCTCCTATACATATATTGCCTTTATAAGAAATTCGATCCTAAAAGATCGTGCCATTATAGGCTTCGAATTATTATATTATAATATATTTATAATATATTTGGTACGAGTCTTTATGTGCATCATATATATTAATACCGTAGTACTTGACAATTTGACTCGACGGTTGCGACACTCGGGACGACAACACATGAACTCGTCTCGATTAATTTGGTATTATATTAAAAATATATAGATTGTATTATTCATAATTAACTATGTTATTTACGTATATTGCCATGCATATTTTATTTTATTTATTTATTTTTAACTTATATCCAAGATATATACTGTTACACACTGAATAAAAATATAAAATATACGAGTAGTCTTTATCTTTTTATTCAGTAAACTTCTTTTTGTTTAGTAGTAAAACATATTCTTATAATTTTTAAAATTTTTCCACGTTCATAATTTTCCACCACGAACAAAATAATATGAACATTTCCCATAATCGTTTAAATACACTCATAATCTAGCATTTATTTATTCGACAAACGAAATTGAAAACACCATTTCGCCCGCTCACGGCAACGATTACGCAGATTTGCAATTATAAGTATCTATGCGACAATAAACGACGACGAAACGAGCGTTTTGCGGGTATAATGATATCATAAAAAGCCTAGATGCCAGTCGTGGCGCAGTGGCACAAAGTGTGACTGTAAAACCGACTGGTTGTGGGCTCGATCCCCATTCGAGGAGATGAAATATTTACTTATATTTATATTTCCATCTTCGCGCTGGTGTCGAGGCAAAGCGCGGCGTTGAGTTCTGCCCCTCAACACGCAATGGCTTCAGAATTCGGTACGTTAGTGTAGGTACACTAGGTACACTAGGTTTCCTCTGTCTACTCTGCTGTGTGCGGGATACAGCATGAAGCTGATTTTTTTTTATTTTTTTACAAAAAGCCTACTAAAATTGTTAAACCTACCTGCGAACAGCAGGACAGAATGAAATCATCTTCCAAAGCTTCTTGCTGTATTAGGATGAAAGTAACAAAATTGAGAAACGTAGCCCTGTCCGGAAATTGAAAAAGTTCAGCGTCGCCTCCTTATTTTATTCTAGAATTTGACAGAATTTTTGCTTGGAAAATAAATTTAGGTGCGGACCATGTGGCAATTTACCCAACCCACCTTTATTAAACTGGAACGGCCGTTGTGATTGTTTTGTGCGTAATCTTTTTATGGTGATTTTTCCGCAGTAACTCTGTTTGCCTTTTTCGTGGCTATTAATATTTTGAAAGTACAAAAGACTTATTTTTGTATGTTATCAAATAAAATTAAATCAGCTTCACGCTTGTATCCCGCACACAGCATAGGGTAGGCAGATGGAACCTAGTGTTAAGACACTTCGTTCTCATTTTCTGCCGAATTCTGGAAGCATTGCGTGTTAAGGGGCAGAACTCAACGCCGCGCTTAACCTCGACACCAGAGCGAAAAATTGGAAATATAAATTTAAGTAAATATTTCCTCTCCTCGAGTGGGGATCGAACCCACAACCAGTCGGTTTTACAGTCACACCTCGTGCCGCTGCGCCACGACTGGCCTTAATATTTTGAAAGTATAAAAGACTTATTTTTGTATGTTATCAAAAATATAATAAAAATTTCCAACGCTATTTCAAGTCGGATGAACAATGTTGATACACCAGCGCCGAGTACCGTGTTGCGTGTGTATTATTTCTTTCATATAATGCTAGAATGTTATAAGTCCCTTTAGTATAATATATTTCTACTATCACTTTACCATAGACATTAATAAATTGCTTTCGTGGAATATTGAAATGTTATTTGTAGTAGTGTTATCGGAAAATGGAGTGAATTATTTCTTCACATCAACCTAATATATATTTTATTGAATAAAATTAAGTGTTTCTAAACAACACATTCAAATATGGTTGTGCTTGTCAAGATTGTAAATACATGTATATGTATAAAATATATATTTTTTTATCAGCTTCACGCTGTATCACGTATACAGCAGGGTAGGCATAGAAAACCTAGAGTTAAGACACTCCGTTTACCACTTTCTGCCGAGTTCTGGAGGCTTTGCGGGTTAAGTGGCAGAACTCAACGCCGCGCTTAACCTCGACACCAGAGCGAAGAAATGGAAATATGAATTTAAGTAAATATTTCATCTCCTCGAGTGGGGATCGAACCCACAACCAGTCCATTTACAATCATACTTTGTGCCGCTGCGCCACGACTGGCCTCAGATAAAATATATTTATATCTATTTTATAAGATATCTTTCATGCGGCTTCGCTCGCGTGGTCATCTAAAAGTGACTAAGAATCATTTATTGTTATTTAATATAGCCTTCGAAAAGTAGACTGTCTAACACAAAAACAATGTTTCAATACAGTAGTTCTTGAGATTAGCAAGCTTAACCAAGCAAACTCTTCCACTTTATAATATTGGTATAGATTTCAATGTATTGCTAGCAATATTTATATTAAAATCATATTTTATTTTCAGTTTCGACGTCCGTGGGAGGTCATTTGACAAGGCCTTGCAATGGTCTGAACCTGGGGCTTTCGGTCCAAGAGCTCACTTCGCCACGATAGCTCGACCGGCATCTCTTACATTAAGTTCAGTACAATTGGACGACGAAGGGATTTATAGATGTCGTGTCGACTTTAAAAATTCACCAACAAGAAATTTTCAAATACGTCTCATAGTAATAGGTAAGTTATTTTTTTATCAGCTTCACGCTGTATCCCGCACACTGCAGGGTAGGCTGATGGAACCTAGTGTTAAGACACTCCGTTCCCCACTTTCTTCCGAATTCTGGGGCATTGCGTGTTGAGTGGCAGAACTCAACGCCGCGCTTGTCCTCGCCATCAGAGCGAAGAAATGAAAATATAAATTTAAGTAAATATTTCATCTCCTCGAGTGGGATCGAACCCACAACCAGTCGGTTTTACAGTCACACTTTGTGCCCCTGCGCCACAACTGGCCTCAAATGTTTTGAAATGATTATGTTATAGTACCTATGTTTATTTTATACTTACGTAGAATTAGAGAAATAGGTATATTAAACATTTGATTTCTGTGTTTTTACGAGATTTACTTGTACTTCTTTCACTTATTCAGAGGACAGTCGTGGCGCAATGGCGCAAGCGTGTGACTGTAAACGCAACAACAGGTTGGGTTCGATTCCCACTCGAGAAAATGAAATATTTAATATTTTCATTTCTTTGCTCTGGCGTCAAGTCAAAGCTCTGCGCTGAGATCCGCCACTCAACTCGCAATGTCTCCGGAATTATTAACATGGAGCTGAAAATATATATACATACGAGTATATTAAACAAAATATCTAGAAAAAATATTACACAAAAATAAAGCAAAAATAAAACAAAATTGCTAAAAAAATAAAATCAAAATTAGTATAAAAGCATACCAAATGGCAGTTCCACAAGACGGCGACAGGGTATCCATTTGGTGATTACGAACGAATCGCGAGAGCATCGCGGGCGGTTAATGACATTCCGTGGACATTTTAATTATGAACTGTCGACGTTCAGACCACGTTCATAAAAACGCCAGTGATGATGCTGATAAAAGCTGCCGGGGACAGGTTGGATTTAAGAGGAAATTAGATTTGAATTGATAAAAAATAACTTTTTATACTATGAAAATGTTTGAATGGGTCTCTGATTGGTAAAGCTTTAAGCTGTTGTAATATCTTATTCTTTAGCTTTTTGCTTTCTCCCGTATTTAGCAGTGTAGACAGAGGGAAGCTAGTGTTGAGAATCTCCGTTACCCACTTTTGGCCGAATTTTCGGCGTGTTGAGTTGTGGAATTTAACGCCGCACTTTGCCTTGTTACCAGAGCGAAGAAATGAAAATATCAATAAATATGAATTTATCCCACCGAGTGAGAATCAAACCCTGTTACGTTTATTACAGTCACACGTCTATACTCCTATGCCACGATTGGATATCGAAGGCTGTAGTAATATGTAATTGATTTGTGTGTTTTTACGTGATCTAATTATCTACCAGATGGTTGTTGTTATATCAAAATGAATACCTATAATTATTTTGATTCAAATCTTAAAATCAGCTTCACGCGGTATCTCGCACACGGCAGGGTAGGCAGATGGAACCTAGTGTTAACACACGCTATTCCCCACTTTCCGCCGAAATCTGGAGGCATTGCGTGTCGAGTAGCGGAACTCAACGCCGCGCTTTGCCTCGACACCAGAGCGAAGAAATGAAAATATAAATTTTAATAAATATTTCATGTCCTTGAATAGGGATCGAACCTACAACCAGTCGATTTTGCAGTCACACTTTGTGCCTTTGGCCTCAGGCATCAACATATGCAATAATTGATAGTTATTTACGTACATATCCCAAGAAAACAATTTAAATTATTTCATTAAAAACATAAAAAAGGACTATTGCAAAGTCAAAAAATATAAACACTCATACCTCCGGAAGCGCATCAAAGACGACAATTCCATACAAACTCTAAATGCAGAGCAAACTACGGTGGGCTCTTCAAACAAATTACCCCATTCAAAGCGACGACAGACGCGCAAAGGGGACGAGGGAAGTAAATTTCTTTTCAGAACAAAGCATTTAAAGTAAGCCTACATACCGTATGTGCTCATTCGAATCCATTAGACAACTTGTGCCAAGAGGCAATTTACTTTGAATCTTTTGTTATCAAAGGGACCGTCCCGCAGTGTTATCCTGTAATCAGGTATGCCTACACCATAATAAATCAAATTACATTTTATAACGTTTTAAACGAAAATATTGGATTGTTTGAACGAAAATGGCTTAACCATTAAAATTTCTTTATTTGGGAAATTATAGCAACGTTTGTTTAACTATTAAAAAATAGTTTGTGAAATGCTTAACGAATGATTTTTAAAAAATTAATGGAGACTATGCAGCGTCGTCAGATTTTCAGCTTGAAAACAAAGTAGTACCTACTATTAATAACTAAATAATTACCATTAAAACAGTAATAAACAATAATGTTTGCGATACAAAACTAATATTTTATTGAAGCCCGTGGTGGTGCAGGGGCACAAGCGTGTTGTTGAAGCAAAGCGTGGCGTTGATTTCCTCCACTCAACACGCAATGCCTCCAGAATAAGACGGAGAATAGGTTCCGTTTAGGTTCCGTCTAGGTGTTCCGAGCTAGGTTCCTTCTGCCTACCCTGCAAAAAAATATACAGCCATTGTTAAAACCAATAAGTAAAATTGAAGAATAACATTAAATAACTAAAAAAAATCCATTATTTAAATTTAATCAAACCGTAACCCATTCTGGAGTTACACCACTTTTACAGGAGCTGTCCGATATAATAGAGAATAACGCTATTGTTCGATGAGTCTATCGAATTCGTGATCGTGAGGTTCTCACGTTCTTTTATGTTATTTCGTGTTTGATTAAATGTCTTGTCTTAATTGAATTTCTAGGATTGTTTTTCTTTCATTATTACAATATCGATAATTATTATTGATTTTAATATACGTTAAAATTTGTATATGTTATACGACATAATTGTTTTATATTTATTAAATATTTTTATGAAATTATTTTCAGTTTTCAATAGGATTACTAAGAAAATATAAGCCTAAATAATGAAAATAAGCCGAAAAAGAACAATAAGTAGAGAAAAATCTAATTAAAAGTACTAAAGGAAATTCTTAATATTATAAAAAATATCTAACTAATTAAATAAACAAAAAGTAATAAGTAAACGTAACTATAGGAAAATATAAAAAAAATAAACCCTAGACATAACCAGCTACATTATCAATATTATCAACGTAAATAAATATTTGAAAGTATTAAAATTAAAAGTAACGCGAAATATAATCTATATTAAAACACAAAAAAGCGCAAACAAAACAGCGCGGCGTTGAGTTCTGCCCCTCAACACGCAATGCCTCCAGAATTCGGCAGAAAGTGGGGAACGGAGTGTCTTAACACTAGGTTCCCTCTGCCTACCGTGCTGTGTGCGGGATACAGCGTGAAGCTGATTTATTTTATTTAAAACACAAAAAAATAGTTAATTCGTTACAATATATGATATTTGTGTAACTTTAAACATTTACGCAGCGCATGACCGTTCTACTCCTGTATTTTAAAACGTTAATATCTTCTAAAATATCCATTTCTTCTAAAATTCCATTTCTTTATTTCTTCATTAACCAATTGAAATCTGTATAAAACGCACAATATATCTAACATGTTAAATCGGATAACGAATTATACTGTAGTACTGTTGAAAATAGTTTCGCAATTATCCCTTCTTTATTTTTAAACACAAATGATTACTGTGGGTTATCCTTAAGAGATAGCCATATAATGGGCTATATGCTATATAACGTTACGTTGTGTTGCTTTATAACTAAAGCAATTTGGTTATGTGAGGCTAACGCCTCACATAACCAAATGACAAAAATAATGAACGTCATGGAACCGCGAGCGCTGCAGAAATAAAAAAAAAATGCAGGTACATCGTACTACAAAAATATTTAATTTCATTCGTTCTAATAAAAGTTGGCGACATCGTATGTTTTATAAATAAGTCACAATAAGGCTTTTTGTGACAAAAAATAATTGATAATTTTTTTTGTGATAATAAAGGTTTCCGTTGCATTGACCATTTCTTACAAATACAATTTAAGTATACAAAAAAAAACTATTTTATAATTTTTGTCTATGTTTATCTTTCTATTTCTCCGATCTAATGTCCAAAATCACTGAACTCATTTTTATGGGACTTTTAGTGACCAATAGAGAGGGTGAGAGTGAGGGGAGAGGGAGAGTGACACTTAAGCTTTCCACGGGATAGGAATTTACCCAAGAAAAACGTTTTTACACGTTTTCCATACGCGCGTACATAGAAACTACATGAAATAACTAAAAAAAATCTATATTAATACGGTACTTTTTATATAATAACGGTATATATGACCGAATTGAAATAACCAACCATTCTTTCCTAAATACTTAAATAACATTAAATAAAAAGTGGAGGGCGATGAAGCGTATGGTCAAAACTTACACCACACTAACCGTCAACGTCGTCTGCCCGTTCGAGTCGTTCATACCGTGCGGTAGGCTAGGTAATTTTGAATCAGTGATATCTCCTTATATAGTATTCATAAGAATGATGTAGAGTAAACTATAATTTCAATCTATATGGAATGCTAAAGGTGACTATTATATTTATTTTGATAAGAATGAATATCAAATAATAGAAAATACATTAACAATAACTCGATAAATTTAAATTTAAATTATTATAAATATATTAAAATGGTTACTGTGGTTCATCAACCTTCAGAGATAAACGTATACCACCGCGGACTTTTTAATAGATTTTTTAAAGGACAATATTTTTTTGAAACATTGTTTTTATGTGTCTCAGAAGATTGAGTCAGCGGACGTCATATAAGCGTTCAGGAAGCTCATTTTGGGCGTCCTTTTCTTAAAACAACAAAAATCCTTGTTGCTTAGCGAGGATTGTAATTAACATGACAGAATAAATTGTAGGTCAAACTGAAAGGTATTTTAATATATTATTAAATATATGAGGCCTGTCGTGGCGCAGAGGCACAAAGTGTAACTGTAAAATCGACTGGTTGTGGGTTGGATTCCCACTCGAGGAAGTGAAATATTCATTTACATTTATATTTTCATTTCTTCGCTCTGGTGTCGAGGCAAAGCGCGGCGTTGAGTTCCGCCACTCAGGACGCAATGCCTCAGGATTCGGTGGGATACAGCGTGAAGCTATTGATAAAAGCTATTGATAGATAAAAAAATATATATTAATAGTTTGAATTTAGATTGAAAATGAGAAACAGTGTCTTCACACTAGGTGTTATTTGCCTATCCTGCTTAATGCGGAATGCATCTTTATGCTTAGAAAAAGATTAATAATATGGCATATCTAGCTTCACTCTCACTTTTCGAAAGAAATACAAAGCAAAAAAAAAATCCTCAGTAAAACGTATAATGACAATATGATGCGTAAAATGATAATTTGAAATAATAATGTAGAAGGCAATGTAATATCTTATAATCTTGTAAGCCGATCAACGGTATTAAGTAGGCGGTAAAATAATAAGAAAATTCTTTATCTCCGACGGCAACGGTTGTTCCCTCTGTTTTCTTTAGGTTAAGACTGTTTATATTGGAAATAAAAATTACAACTATACTTTATATATAAAATATTATTTAGTTTTTTTTCAGCTTCACGCTGTATCCCGCACACAGCAGGGTAGGCAGTGGGAACCTATTGTTAAGACACTCCGTTCCCTACTTTCTGCCGAATTCTGGAGGCATTACGTGTTGAGTGGCAGAACTCACAACGCCACGCTTAACCACCAGAGCGAAGAAATGGAAATATACATTTAAGTAAATATTTTATCTCCTCAAGTGGGGATCGAACCCACGACCAGGTTTTACAGTCACGCTTCGTGTTGCTGCGCCACGACTGGCCTCAATATTATTTAGTTTATATTTGAAAATTTTATTTTTTGTTGTAAATTATCGTATCTAACTATATTGCGTCGTCGCGATGCAGTAAAACAGTTTGACTCCAAATGTGATAATTGTGGGTTCGATCCCACTCGAGAGAATAAACTATTTACATTTCCTCGCTCTGGCAAGACGACGTCGGAACCGGTGCCAGTGAATGTTCACTTCGCAAATTCAGATGCAAGGTGGAGAACGTAGATTTTGACACCAGATGGTCTCTATCTATGTATTGGTGATGGATCTATCTATGTATTTGTATGGCACTTTTTAATTTGAAAATATTTTATGAATTCTGTTATTAATGTAATTATAAAGTATATACATATATATAATAATAAGAAAGAACTGTAAAGATTTCGATCTTAGTTAGCTAATAATATATTATCATGTAGTCAGTGCGAAATGGTGCTAGATGTAAATTAGCTAAATCTATTTCTATCTAGAACATTTATATTTAATTTCAAAGCTGGTTAAATTAACTCAACGAGATTCTCTATCTAATTCGTGTGTAAGCCTGGGTTTCTGTTATGGGAATATAAATTATAGTAAACTATACTGTATTACTAGAAACCAAGGTTTTATAAATCAGCTTCACGCTGTGTACCGCACACAGTAGGAAAAGCAGTGGGAACCTAGTGTTAAAACACTCCGTTCCCCACTTTCCGCCAAATTCTGGAGACCGCCACCAGACACCAGAGCGAAAGAATGAGAATAGAAATTAAAATAAATATTTTATTTCCTCGAGTGGTAATCGAACCCACAGCAAATCGTGTTAACAGTCACACATTTGTGCCCCTGCGCCACGACTGGCCTCATGGAGATTTTATATGAGAAAATATAACTCTATTGCCACCCATAGATAATTAATTGAGTTAAGCTCCGTTTACCTGGGTCAAGTGTAGGATGGGAGATCAGAGGGCATCTTAAACAATCAGACTAATTCGTAATACTGATGATCTTATAGGTCGACCACTAGATTGGTCTCGAGATAGGTCAGTAAATATTTGAAACTAGCCAGCTGAGATTGGTACTGGAAGTCAATATGGGTTAAATTGTGATGGAGACATTTCGAATGTATTTATATGGAAATTTTGATGAAAAAATTGGGGAACGGAGTGTGTTAACACTAAGTTCCCTACCCTACTGTGTGTGTTTAACCAGTGCCTCTTGATCGTTATCTAGTTTTATTCTATTAATTTTGTTTTAAATATTATAACAAAAACTTTTTTTTTTATTTTAGTACCGCCACATCAAATGTTGTTATATGACAAATCGGGAGCTGATGTTTCTGGCATCATCGGTCCTTTAGAGGAGGGCTCAGCGCTAGTACTCGTCTGTGAAGTACGCGGCGGTAAGTTTCCAATGAATATAATATTATTTTTATTACAGGCATACATAAAAATATATGTCGATTTTTTATTATTTAGCTTCACGCTGTATCCCACATATACCAGGTATTCTGGAGGCATTGCGTATTGAATGGCGGAAGTCAACGCCGCGCTTTGTCTCCTTACTGGAAATGAAAATATTAGATATTTGATTACTCTCGAGACCTACAGGTTGTTTGGCAAATCATTGCTTCAAGTGGGAATTGAACCCACAGCCAGTCGCATTTACCGTTTGTGCCCCTGCTCCACGACTGGCTTCAACAAAATCTTTTCGCTCCCTAAAGTATTAATAATTATTATTTGACACTTTGTCTTTAGAAAAAATCTTAAAGTGAGAAAACGGCACATTCCTCAAAGTTTATTGGACATGACCACAGCCGCAATCCTAAATTCATTTATCAAAGTATAGCTATTGCACAAAGTACTCGATTTCGTTGCGTCGATTTTCCACGTCGAACATTTCTCGGCCAGGTATTGTATTGAGAGTATACCTGCAGACTTGTTTGTTGAGTCATTTCCTCGAGTAGGAATCGAACCCATGACTCGCGCTCACAGTGGTACTTTTACGCCCCTGCGCCGTGACTGGCCTCATATGTAGATTATGACTGTAAACACGATATTAAACCAAACCTTTTCACTCTCTAATTTTTTTTATCAGTTTCACGCTGAATCCTGCACACAGCAGGGTAGGCAGTAGGAACCTAGTGTTAAGAATTCTGGAGGCATTGCGTATTAAGTGGCAGAAATTAACACCGCGCTTTGCCTCGACACCAGAGCGAAGAAATGGAAATATAAATGTAAATAAATATTTCATCTCCTCGAGTGGGGATCGAACCCACAACCAGTCGGTTTTAGAGTCACGCGCTGTGCCCCTGCACCACGATTGGCCTCAAATAAAAAATGATAGCCTAAAATATTAATAATTATTATTTAATACTTTATCATTGCAAACAATTTTAAATAATAAAACGGCACGTTCTTTAGAATATAACGGACATAACCACACTCCACAGCTGCAATCCTAAATTCATTTATCAATGTGCAGCTATTGTACAAAGTACTATATCTCGTTGTTTGTGTTAGTTTTCCACCTTCGAACATTTCTCGGTCAGGTATACCTGTTGGTTAGTTATTATTATCATTATCAGTTTCACGCTGTATCCCGCACACAGAAGGGTAGGCAGAGGGAACCTAGTGTTAAGACACTCCGTTCCCCACTTTCTGATGAATTCATTGCGTGTTGAGAGGCAGAACTCAACGCCGCGCTTAACGTTGACACCAGAGCGGAGAAATGGAAATAAAAATTTAAGTAAATATTTCATCTCCTTGAGTGGGGGTCGAACCCACAACCAGTTGGTTTTACAGTCACACCTCGTGCCACTGCGCCACGACTGGCCTAGACTGGTAGTTAGGTATATTCCAGGTGAATTCAGAATATACCTAACTACTAACCAACAGGGTTCCTTGTCAAGTTCTCGTTACTATGACATTACAGAACAATGCTTATCCATCGCAGCGTGGAGTATGATGCATATTGAAATGGTGTTACCTTATTACATTTTCATATATACATATGTATACGATTTGAGGTGATCGTGGCGCAGTGACACAAGCGTGTGACTATTAATGCGGCGGTTGTGTGTTGGATTCCCATTTGGGGAATTCTCATTAAATATTATTTATAAATATTTTCAACTTTTTCGCTCTGGTAACGAGGCAAAGCGCGGAGTCGATTTGAATTAGCACGCAATGCCTCGAAAATTTCCGCGAAAAATGGGGAACGGAAAAACCTTAATGGGAACGGAGTGTCCTACCTATAAGGTCTAGGACCTTATAAGTAGGACACTTCGTGTAAAACACAAAATGTATTTAACTTTACTTTTATACAACAGTACCATCATTTATCTTTAACATCATTTTTTTAAAACAACATACAACCCAATATTACACAACAAAATTTCAATAAAAACGCGTAATTTAATTTCAAGAAACGGTAACGGTAAATGGGCCAAAATATTACCAAACCGTTTTTATATTTCCCAACAAGAAATAATTTACGGTACGATAATGCATTTGGCACGTCCCCGCTGCTAACTGAAATTACCACTCTTCGATTTTTCTATTGCTTGACTCTTTTATGGAAACATTCAGAAAGATATTCCATTCCAGCGGGTTCATTGAAAAACCCGCAGTATGGACGGCTGGCGTTGCGCCAGTACAGTCGACCGCGTACAAACGTATATAATTGCATCGAAATTTGGGCCTTAAAAACAATGATAGAAGAGTTGGTAGTGCACCTGTATTTGAGGCTCGTTGTACTTTTACGGATTATCCTTGCCTGTGTGCAGGTGCAGCGAGGCACACCAGGTCAATATTATAGTGCTGTTGGAAGTATTTATATGTGGATTATTTGGTACATACACCAATTAGTGATGTTCGTTTATTGGTAGGTGCGTTTACAGTATGTAAATTTATATTTTGTATAAAAGTATTAAATGTGTATTTCGTTTTTATATATAATAATATTTTTTGTTATGGAAAATGTTTGTGTGAAATGAGTTTTATTAAGAACTGAACAAAATCGTTCTAGCAAATTTAATCAGTTGTAAAATTGTTCAAAAACGCATATACGTTATCCTGTATTTCACACACAGCAGGGAAGATAGGTAGCCTAGTACTAAGGCCCCTAGATTTTGTCCCCACACCATGGGGAAATCGAACCCACAATCTGTCCTGTTCACAGTTAAACTTTGTGCGACACGATTGGCCTTTTATAAAAATATTTCTATATAAAAACACACACAAACAAACAAACAAACAAATTTACTTAAAAGTATAACGTTGTGTAAATTGCTTCAAAATAACGCCTAACGTGATATTATTATAATAGTTTCAGCGAGAACATTCTAGAGAAAAGTTTCCAGACATTTTCATTAAATAGCACGTCTTATGAGTAAAGTCTTTGCCTACCTGGAGCTCTGCCAGGCTTTAATGCTGACTTCCTCATAATAAGTACTTTAACTGCGAAAGTTATCGCGATATGTGGAAAAAAATCTTATCACATACTATTTTACTGGAAAATAAAATTGTTTCTAAAGTTTGTGTGTGTGTGTGTGTGAAAGTATTATTTTTTTGTTTTAAAACATTTATCGTAGTAGGACAGCTTTTAACTGCAGAAGTAATGGTTATGGGTTCGATCTTCTATTGGGGGTATGAACTTCTCATTTTGCCACTTCTTTCTTGTTCTGATATAAAAGTGTGACGTTGAGCTCTAACATTTTAACAATCTCGATATGGGCTAGAAAGCAAAGGACGGAATGTCTTAACACTAGGTTCCCAAGCTTCCTCTGCCTACCCTGCTATGTGCGTGATACAGCTCGAAGCCGAAGAAAAATAAAAAAAAATGTAAAAAGAAACGATATTCTCTGTTTATATAAATTCTTTTGTAATATATGTAACATATGCGATATACTTTTTATAGATAGCTAAATTATTAACCTTAAATAAAGATAAAATTATTGAACTAAAAAAGTTGCAAGAATAATATGTTATTCTATTCACTAGTTATTTCTTCCCTCTGAGTCAAAACGCGACTTTAAGTTCCGCCACTCAACACGCAATGGCTCCAGAATTCGGTGAAAAGTGTGAAGCGTAGTGTCTTAAGACCAAACTCTCTTTGTTTACTCCGCCATGTGCGGGATACAGCGTGAAACTGAATAAAAAATAAATAATAAAAAAGCTTTACTAGTTCCACAGCACTACAACTAATATAACCTTTGAACCTTTGTCAATTTTCCAACAAAAATAAAATAACTGATAGCTTTGTCAGTACTTTGGCGCTTATTGTTTCAGTTTCAGTTTTCCAGATAGCAAAGTTTGCTTTTGTGTATGTCCAAAGGCTATTGTTTCTCACGAATTTAAGTTTTACAAAAGATTATATTAGAATACATTTTTGGCAATGTAATAAACAATTTTATTATGAATTTGCTTGTTGTTTATTTTGTGTAATTTATTTGAGTTTCGGATTCCTTCAATATTCGGCGGAAAAGGGGGAACGAAAATGTCTTAATGGAAACGGAGTGTTTTAACACGAAGTTCCCAGGTTCCCTTTACTTACTAGTCATTTTTAAACAACGTGAAGCTACAAGTATAAAATATATATTATTTCGTATGTAATAAAATTTGCACAATATGTTGTTAGTATATTACAAGCCTTAAGTTTTGCTATTTAATACTATGTGTTTCTAATTCGGGCGAAAAATGGATAAAAATGAAAAGAAAACATCGAAAAATAAAGCATCCAAAGGATTTTTTAACCTTCCTGTACCCACGCTAAATAGTGTAACACCTGTAACCGCGCACGGTGTAACGGACCGACACCTTAAAATCCGTAACTTTGATTTTTTTAGGAAAACCTATTGGAAACTTATATTGTATTTAAAGTTAGAGATATGTTTAATAAATTAGACTATTTTTTTACAATTATTTGCATTTATTATTGTTGCACAGTCTTCAGAAACAGCCATTGAAAAACATTAGTTATTCTTACAAACTAAGATAAAATGAACCAAAATTAAAATTCTTCTTCAACATAACATAAACATTTTCGTAAATCTTCTAGATAACAGAACTAGGAATAATAAAATAAAATCTAATCCTCTTGAGATTCATTACTATAGCAATAAGAGCAAACCATAACCGCGTGTTCCAAACAAAAATATTTTTGCAAGTAAGGCAGTTGTAACGCGTTTTACGGTTTTTTTTCGAACTGCAAAAGCTACAACGAGCTTGGCCTAAGTTGTTAGCGGTACCTGATGATTCTGGACTGTCTAGTTTGCAGATTTCAGCAAATCTTTGTCGTATCATTCTCGGTAAATAAGTAGTTCCCGCCCGTCTTCTCAACTGCGCGTCAATGAGTTCATACGACAGCTTTTCCAGAAAAATTCTTCTTTCAATTTTTTTGTTAGGATTATTTTGTGAAAATATAATATATGTATTAATTCCTGCAACATTCATCAAGCTATAAAAAACCACCATAGGCCACCTATTATACCTCTAGCGACATTGTAGGTTTCACACATTTTGTCAACGGTATCAACGCTTCCCTTTGTCCACCTCGCTGTCATTTTCATCCTTGTAATCTGTATCCTGTCCAGCTTCATCCAACATTAGTCTTATCTGCTCCTCATTCATTATCACGCCCATAAACGGAGCTCTAAAACAAAAATATTTTTTTTATTTCATATATAGCATAAATACTCTGAAATATCATAATAAAATTAAGATAAAACTATGGTAAAAATGTATACGATTAAACTTCTTTACAAAAAATATGCAAACTATAAAATAAATCTACGAAAATCATGCAAAATAAAAAATATTACTCACCAAAAATAATAACACGTGTACCCGCGCCGGTCTCTGGCACAGAATGACGCTCAGTTCACCCAAATGTGGCCCCCACTCAAGGTCACACGTCACGTCAATTTCAAGGTCGTATCAAATTAGGCAAGTACTAGAAAGTTCATTAAACTAGCATTATTCGTTCTTTATTTAAAATCGAAAAATCATTCTGTCGGTCTCTCAGACAAACGCGCGGGTATAGGAAGGTTAATGAAATTATTGCATTGAATGTTAAAAAAGAAATAACAATTTAAATATATTTTTTGTTAATCTTTAAAAAAATATATATTGTTAGAAATCGGAAGTGGTTAACGTTTTAAAAAACACGATAAAAACACATATCGTCTATATGATTTTAAACTATTTTGAAAGAGATACTGTGTAATTGCAATAAGTGATATGTATCACCTACTAACAATACTTTACACGAGTTTCCTTCAATAAGAGCCGTCGCCTAGAAGCAACTGCTCCCGATTGACACAATTCCACTGCTTTTATAGTTATTTTCACCTAAACCTACCCTCTTTTACACGAGTTCGCTAACAATATATATCCATTTTACTGTATGAATTTTAAAATTTCTAAACAATACAAATATATATATATATATATATATATAACATAGATATATATATATTTAACATAGATTATTCTCTATATTCTTTTAGGTCGACCAGTACCCGTAGTCTCGTGGTTGATAGACGGCACACCAGCGCCCCAGTACATAGGAGAGAAGACTGACACTCACGTGGTTGTGAATCGATTGGAGCTACAACATGTGAAACGAGAGGACCTCAATAAGACGTTTAAGTGTCGAGCTGCCAACACGCATCTGGTACCTCCTCAAGAGAAGGCCGTGAGGCTGGAATTAAATTGTAAATTGCTATTTTTTTTTTAAGTTATATACTGTAATATTTTCTATTAGTTATGGGTTCCAATAGGGGAAGGATTTTATATTTATTATAAATTTATATTATTCGGTGAAAGGAGTTTTTACTATAAACGAATCGGAGTAATATAAATAACTATTTTCGTTACCGATTCTTGCAAGATAGTACATATGTGATTTTATAAATATGAAATAATTTTAAATTTTTTTTTAATACGAAATAAAATAATGAAGATATATGTATAAGATATTTTAAATGTTCTAAACATATTACAGTCACTAGATAAATTTCACTTCTTCACTCTGGTGTAGAGGCAAAGCGTCGTTTAGTTCCGTCCCGATTAGTCGGCGGAATATGAATAGCGGAGTGTCTTAACACTCAGCTTCCTTTGTCTACTCTGGTACATGCGAGATACAGCATGAGGCTGAAAAAAAAACTAAGTAATTTTTACACGACTTACGTATACAATACAAAAATTGGACAAAGTCCTCTGGCTCCATTCTTCAAAACTAAATAACAAAAGTTTAAATCAAATCCCCGAAAACCTTTTAAGCTTTAAATCTTCTTTTGTTATACTTCTCGTGTAAAAAAATAGAAGCCTGTTACTAGTTGATATAAGCCAATAGGGGAGTTAATACGGCAACAGTGTGGAAAGTTTTCAGGTAGTCAAAAATGTGAAAAATTTATAGCTCTACATAGAGGTAGACTTTTAAGGTAGGAGTTGTCTTTGTTAAGCGAATTTTGTTCATTGTGTGAGAGACTACGTCGACTAGAACAATTAAAAATCAAATAAAATGGGTATAGTATAGTTGGTTAATGAAGGTAGTTATAAAATAGCTTGGTCAATTGTTTTTATTACAGCGGTATGTGTGTAGTTTAGAATTGTTACATTATCTTTTGTATATAGTTAATCAGCTTCACACTGTATCCCGCACACAGCAGGGTAGGCAGAGGAAACCTAGTGTTAAGACACTCCGTTCCCCACTTTCTGCTGGATTCTGGAGGCATTGCGTGTTGAGGGCAGATCTCAACGCCGCGCTTCGCCTCGACACCAGAGCAAAGAAATGGAAATATAAATTTAAGTAATGATTTCATCACCTCGAGTGGGGATCGAACCCACAACCAGTCGGTTTTACAGTCACACTTTGTGCCCCTGCGCCACAACTGGCCTCAAGTAGATAGTTATTTTTGACAAATATTAATAATAATTTGATTTTAGCTGAAAAATATATATTTTTTGGCCTTTCAATACAAATTTATTTACTTAAATATCTAGAATGCGACCAAAATATACGTTTCATAACGTTTCAATTTAAATACACAATACATACGTACAAAATCTGAATCATTATTATGAACACGATACAATAAAACATACTTGCATATAATATGAAATATATGCAGTTCATGTAAATTATACATGCACTATTTCATATTATATGCCCCAGAGGGGCCATTTTCGGCAATCGTCTACAACAAATTATCATTTTAGCTAGTAATAACTATAAAACAGTTTAAATTTAATTCTAACCACAGAATATTAGCTTTAAAAATATAAGTAAATATTTTAAAACTTTAATTTCTTTTCTACAAAATAGGAAAAAATAATATTATTGACTTCCATTTTCACGCAAAATCTACTAAACGGTTTTAGATAAAACTTTAAAATAATAACGGTTTTGTATAATTTGGCTATATAATAATAGGTTTAAGCTGGCGAAGCCGCGGGTCGCTAGTAACGCAGTAAAACACATTTCTTTATTCAGCTCCACGCTGTATCTCGCACACAGCAGGATAGACAGAGGGAACCTAGCGTTAAGAAACACCGTTTCCCACTTTCCGCCGAATTTTGGAGGCAGTGCGTGGTGAGTGGCAGAACTCAACGCCGCGCTTAGCCTCGACACCAGAGCGAAGAAATGAAAATATAAATGTAAGTAAATATTTTATCTCCTCGAGTGGGAATCGAACCCACATCCAGTCAATTTTACAGTCACACTCTGTGCCCCTGCGCCACGACTGACCTCATTTCTGTACAAACATAAATATTATTTTTTTTTACGTAGTGGCGCCATTCTCTGTGTCATTGCTGAATCGTCCGCAACAACTGCTCGCGCGGTCGGCGGCGACGCTGCGCTGCGTGGCGGAGGGCAGCCGACCGCCCGCACAGATCACCTGGTACAAAGACAACAGAAGTTTCGATAAGGATAAAGTAAGAATTATGTATTTGAAAAAATATTTTCCATTTTCTTCTTCTTCGCTCTGGTGTCGAGGCAAAGTGCAGCGTTGAGTTTCGTCACTCAACTCGCGATGCCTTTAGATTTCGACTGAAAGTGGTGGAGTCCCTCTGTCTACCCTTCTACATAGGGGATAGAACGTTATTAACACTGTAGTATTAGTAAAAACACTAAAAATTAAATCAGCTTCACGCTGTATCCCGCACACAGCAGGGTAGACAGAGGGAACCTAGTGTTAAGACCGTCCGTTTCCCATTTTACACCGAATTCTGGAAGCGTTGCGTGCTGAGTGAAGTGGAACTCAGTGCCGCGCTTTGCCTAGACACCAGAGCGATGAAATGGAAATATAAATTTAAATAAATATTTCATTTCCTCGGATGGGGATCGAACATACAACCAGTCGCGTTTACAGTCACATTTTGTGCCTCTGCGCCACGACTGGCCTTAACTTAAAGTATATATGTGCTTATTTCAAGAATAGTAACAATGGGTAATAAAAAGTTTTGTCACCAAAATTTATTAAATATCATTTTGTTGATAAGATTTTGCCGTTGTTATATTCAAATAATATTTTTTAATTGCACTGTAAGTCTAAGGATTATTATAATATGGTTATACTCGTATGTTTAAATATAAACTGGAACGTCTGAATATACAAAGGACGAAGTTGTGCTTTTGTTATTTAATGAAAAGTAGATGCAGTGTTTTATAAACCTATAAATTATATTTATCTATTCCGAGAACTGTAAAATATATATTACACAGTTAGATAGAGAGAGAAAGAGAGAGAACAGATAACCTAATGTCAAGATATTCTGTTCTGAATTCAGGAAATTGCATGTTGATTCCTCTAGCTGAAACTTCACGCCACTATGGCTACAATGGTGTCATTAATTGAATACGTATTAAAAAAGTCTAATTTTGCAAAGTAAGTAACTAGTTGAGGCCGTCGTGGTGCAGGGGCACAAGCGTGTGACTGTGACGTGTTGGTTGTGGGTTCGAGTTCCACTCGAAGGAAATGAATTATTATTTATTAATATTTTCATTTCTTCGCTCTGGTACTAAGACTATAGCGCTGCGTTGAACTCCATCATACAACACGCAATGCCTCGAGAATTCGGCGTAAATTGGGGAACGGATGTTTGCTTTGCCTATCCGGCTATATGCTGGAAACTGCGTGAAGCTTAAAAAAAAGTTATGAATATTTTAATTTCGTCCCTATGGCTAAGACAACAGCCCGGCGTTCAATACCACGCAACGCCTCGGGAATTCATCGGAAAGTGGGGAACGGAGTGTCTTAACACTGGGTTCCGTCTATCTATCCGGATATATCCTAGATACTGTTTAAATCTGAAAAAAAAAACTTACTAGTCCCTCTATTTAGGTAAGCGAGCATCAAAACGAGACGTGGACAGTTAGTACGCTGATATTCACACCGGCGCCGGAGGACCACGGCGTCACGGTGAAGTGCGTCGCGTCCAACAGCGCTCTGCCCAGCAAATCTATTGATGACCATTTGAAGCTTAACGTCGTATGTAAGTATTGTTTTTATATTTTCATATATTTTTAAGGTTTCGTACTTCAAAAGGAAGAAACGGAACCCTTATAGGATCTCTTTGTTATACGTATGTCTGTCTGTCTGTCTGTTTTTAAAAAACATTTCTCTTAACGAAGCTACTGTACTTAGAAAGTTATATGTAGTATGTAGGAACGTTAGGGAGTGTTACTAAGTACTAAGAGGATTTCTTGAAATTCTTACGGCAACAGGATATTTTTTTTTTCTTTTTAATCTTAAAGTCCAGTCAATCAACAACCACGGGCAACTATAAGTAGTTATTAAAACAGTGAATGATTTATGTACTAAATAGGAAGTCAACTGTATAATAAAAATAAGATTATCTATACGATGCACATGAGTAATACACTGTAAATTCATTTCATCGATATTGCAAGGTATAGGTAGGTATGTATGTAATTTGATTGACGACTTTTTCTTCTTATTTTTTTACATACTTGGGTAGGTAGAGGTAACCTGGAAGCCTAGTGTTCAGACACTACGTTCCAATTAAGACTTCCCACTTCCTTTTCCCATTTTCCCCCGAATTCTGCAGGCAATGCATGTTGAGTGACGGAACTTAACGTCGCATTTCCTCGTAACCAGAGCGAAAAAATGAAAATATTAAATAGTTCGTTCTCCCCAGTGCAAATAGAACCCACAACCTGTTGCGTTTATAGACGTACATTTGTGCCCCTACGCCATGACTGACTTTACGATATCAAAACAATTATATTTAAATTACACACACTACAAATTCTAAAATTGCTTACGCTTTTCATACAATCTATTTAGCTTGTTTCTTAAAATAACAAGACCTAAATAAAATAACAGCTTCTTCACAAACATTACTCTAGCATTAAAGATTTCTAAAAGCTGAAATCTTCTTTATTACAAAGGCAAAAAAGGCGAGGGCCAAAGATAGCATTCCTAAACTATTTTCTCATTTTAAACAAAGTAAATTTCCTAGAAATTGGATTCGTATTTTATCAGGACGTTGTAAACTTTTGTTGTTATGAAGCATCTAAAGTTATTTCTATCTTATAACTAGAAGAGTGGAAGTGCCTTAATAAATATAAAGTTTGAAGGGTTAGTGCACTTGTTCTTCTAAAATATGCCTTATTAGTAGTAAACTTGTCGTATCTTAATGTTTTTAAATATATTATACGATTTTCTTTTATCAAATGAATGTCTTAAATTAATAGGGAGAAATAGAAATTACAACTTCTATTTTTACTATTTACTGATTAAAAATTAAAAAAAAATACTTCACACTGTATCCCGCACACGGCAATGTAAGCAGAGGGAACCTAGTGTTAAAACATTCCCTTCCCCACTTTCCGCCAAATTCCGCCACCAAATGCAAATATACAATACTTATTTAGAAAACGTATAAAAGTTTGAACGCAGCGGGACTCGAACCCGCGCCTCCTGGAAACCGACCAGGCGCTCTGACCACTAAGCCATGCGTTCTCGCCACTTAGGAAAGAAGAATAAGTATTTTTCTTTCCTAAGTGTGGAATAACACTTTAAAAATTAAAAAAAAATATATGAAAATATACATTTTAAATAAATATTACATTTTTTAGAGTGTATCGAGAAAATGTTACAATATGTGTCAAATAGAACGTTTAAATACGTCAATGATTTATTTACAATTCCATCTGAAATGGAGTGTCTTAACACTATGTTCCCTCTGCTATACTGCAATGCGGGAAAAAGCGTGAAACTGAAATAGTTATCCCGATTAGACACTGACAATAAACACGCTATATTAATAAAAATATTTATTTTACACACGCTATAATTTTCGACGGCAAATAAAATTAATTCCAAATATTAAAGCGGTGATCTTTCACAATATTTACATTACGAACTGCAATCTCTATAAAAGTTTTATGATATTTTATAAATGTGTTGTTAGATATATGTATTTTTAGCGATATAAAAAATAAAAAAATGTGGTAAAATGAATTGTAAATTCTAATAATTCTATTAGTAGCTAAAAAATCAGCTTCACGCTGTATCCCGCACACAGCAGGGTAGGCAGAGGCAACCTAGTGTTAAGTAACTCCGTACCCCACTTTCTGCCGAATTCTGGAGGCATTGCGTGTTGAGTGGCAGAACTCAACGCCGCGTTTTGCCTCGACATAAGAGCGAAGAAATGGAAATATAAATTTAAGTAACTATTTCATCTCCTCGCGTGGGGATCGAACCCACAACCAGTCGGTTATACAGTCACACTTTGTGCCCCTGCACCACGACTGGCCTCACTCGACTATTATAGTAGTTGCTATTATATATTTTTTTATTTATGGTAAGGCTAGATGATTTACAAATGTAGTTATGATAAATTATAAATTAAAAATATATCTTTTTACCTACTTTTTTTAGCCCACGCTATGTTCCACGTATATATAGATAACTTAACTTCACGCTTTATCCCTAGCGGGGTAGCCACCCCCCAGAGAACGGAACCCCAAATGCTACGGTCTCTACATACCTCTCTCGCCTCGTCCACTGTCATCAACCTCTTCATACATGCCATTCTGTTGTATGTTATACAGCAAGTATCTATAGATACGAGTACTTGTTGAATATTTATACAACAGAATTTTATATTTCTGTACATTTGTTTATTTGTGTTTTTATAACTTTAAAACCTACCTACCTTGGTTGACCTTCGAAAACACAGTGTCGAAGGTACTGGAGGAAGGTCACGTAAAAAGCATGAGAACCCCCCGGAGAGCATGTATGAAGAGGTTGATGACAGTGGACGAGGCGAAAGAGGTATGTAGAGACCGTATCCTTTGGTGCTCCGTTCTCTCTGAGTACCCCACTAGGGATAAAGCGTGAAGCTAAGTTAAGTTTAAGTTAAGTTATAACTTTAAAACATTAGTCCCTGGTGACCAAGAAAAATTATTGAAGTCTGTCAATATAAATGTCAAACAAAAAATTAGATTAGCTCTATTTATATAGAAAATCGAATGATCCACTTTTAAATAAGCATAACCTAAATATAAAATAGTTAATTTATTCAGTCCGCGGGCGTCCGTCTGATCACAAAGTGTCAAACGTGTTTGTGCACCGCCTGCTATTTTCATACGCAAATTATTGCCTTTTCAAGCCATTGTGTGATGTAAATAGCATTTTTGATTAAAAAACTATTTTTGTACTTTTATGATTTATTCAGCTTTTGGTGCAACTCTGACTTTAAAATCAAATCAAAATCAGCTTCACGGTGTATCACGCACATGGCAGGGTAGGCAGAGGGAACCTAGTGTTAAGACACTCCGTTTCCCACTTTCTGCCGAATTCTGGAGGCATTGCGTGTTGAGTGGCAGAACTCAACGCCGCNAAATTCAGACTCTTAAAAATATTTCATTGAACACGTGTTTCATGGTTTTTAAGAATTCACCTCCTAAGGGTTCAAATAAGGGGTTGAAAGTTTATATGGAAAAATCTTTAAATTGCCACCGATTTTTATAAGAATTTAAATTCAGACTGTTAAAAATATTTTATTGAACACGTGTTTCGTAGTTTTTTTAGAAGTCACTCCTAAGGGTGCAAATACGCGGGCGAAGCTGCGCGTGCCCACTAGTAAATATATAATTTATGAACGGCATTTCAAGATCGATCTCAGAGTTCAGAGCGGTTTATAAATAATATTGAAATAAAAGAAACGTTATTTAATTTACTATTATTATAAAGTCTATATTACGTTGCGACGCAAAGACATAAGCGTGTCTGTAAATGCGACGGTTGTGAATTCAATTCACACTAGAGGGAATGAAATATTTAATATTTTTATTTCCTTGCTTTGGAACAAGGCTAATTGCGGCGCTGAGTTATACTACTTAATACTTGCTTTGAAAAGTCGGCAATTTCGAAAAGCGGGGAACGGAGTGCCTTAGCACTATATTTCCTTTGCCTTCTCTGATATGTGCAAAATACAGTGCGAAGCTGAAAAAAAAGACTACGTTACAAAGCTATCACCATAAGCTCAATCACAAAATAAAGCACGAGATGACAAGAATTATTAAATAAAAAGATTCTTTGTAGGTCTTCATAAAAAATGATATAGTAGTTATAGTAGAGGCCAGTCGTGGCCCAGCGGCACAACATGTGACTATAAAATTGACTTGTTGTGGGTTCAAATTTATATTTCAATTTCTTCGCTCTGGTGTTGAGTCAAAGTACGGCGTTGAGTTCCGACACTCGACACGCAATACCTCAAGAGTTCGGTGCAAAGTGGTTAACGTAGTGTCTTCACACTAGTTTCCCTCTGCCTACTCTGCTATGCGCTGCACAGCGTGAAGATTTTTAGATTTATAAAACTTATAAAATGAACATTTTATAAAGATTTAGTGAATACAGATACTTATCTCAATATGCGCATATTATCCAGGTGGAAAATTACAGTATGCGATGTTAGATTCAATTTATACGGATCACGAGCAATCGACTTTATCAAAGAGAAGGACGTCAGACGTATATAGTGGCCGGGCTGTAATTGTCGTACTGCGAGTGGGATCGCACGTTGCTAGCTATACATACAAATAGCAAGTAGTCCGTAGAAAATCGATTTTGCTCCTTTAAAATGTCAATTACTTTATCGATTTATTTTGTTAAGTTGAAGGTGTAATGTATTACTTTAACTTTTGTTTTACTGTTTAAGTTAAGCGAACCGAACCGTCTGTTTTATCACTTCTCTGTTGTCCGTTTGTCTGTCTCTCAAGAACCTTTATCTCAGGAATCCTTGGGGATACCGTGTTGAAGTTCAAACCATATTATGCTCAGATCTATGGCCCCATGATTTCCTGAATAAAACAACGTATTTAATACTTAAAGAAAAATATGGCCGTTTATACAGCAAAAAACGCATATTTCGACACTATAAAGGAAATTAATATTACTATTAATTAATAATACTTCCGGTTGACCTAGACTCATGAAATTTGGCAGCTAGCATCTTCAGGTAGTACTAGTTTAGGAAAAAACATTAAAATTGTATATTTGTAGTTAAGTTCTAAAAAATAATAGCCTTAAAAGGGCAACAACATAACATTTGATATTAAAGCCGCTAGTCCAATTGGGGTATCAGATCAAAAGGCTCTGGCCAAGCTAAGCTTGAATTTCAGAAAAGGCTCGAGACCTCCAGTTTTTGTACAGAACGTTGTTTATGATATTTCATTTTCTCGATTAGGAATCGAACTCAAAACGTGCTACACTTACAGTAACCCACTTTTGACCCTGCGCCACGACTCAGCTACTCACTGTCTCTCAACATTGCTATAGCTACATATGTTCTACTTTAGACAAACATAATTTAATACAACATGCTAATATTAATAATATCGAATACATCAATTATCATAGTTTAGCATAATATTTAATATGTTGCAAATTAATAATCAATTATCTAATATGTTCTACACATATATATATGGAACTGATTAATTAAATTTTAATCTGTCGTTAGATTATTACTTTAGATGTGTTGAAAAATCTCAACACGCAATACCTCCAGAATTCGGCAGAAAGTGGGGAACGGCGTTTCTTAACACTAGGTTCCCTCTGCCTACCCTGCGGTGTGCGGGATACAGCGTGAAGCTGATTTATGT
The DNA here is from genome assembly GCA_013403705.1 of Heliconius hermathena. Lineage (NCBI taxonomy): Eukaryota > Metazoa > Arthropoda > Insecta > Lepidoptera > Nymphalidae > Heliconius > Heliconius hermathena. The sequence goes on from JAAIXJ010000281.1 coordinate 220,719, forward strand.
GTTGGAAAATAATGAATCATTTTGTAATGTCTGAATCAACTATTTCTTAAGATAAATCAAATGCATTTTTAAACATTTTTAAAGTGTTATTCCACACTTAGGAAAGAAAAATACTTATTTTAGAAAACGTATAAAAATTTGAACGCAGCGGGACTTGAACCCGCGCCTCCTGGAAACCGACCAGGCGCTCTGACCACAAACCAATGCGTTCTCGCCAAGCTACATCGAAATTTTTATACGCTTGTTACAACTTATTTATGTTGTTAGCATCATGCAGCATCAAATGCATTTTATTATTATTTTGAGGTAAAGCGAAAAGAATAATTTAAAACAAAAACTATAATAATATAACAAAAATGATATTAATGTTTAACTTATGGTTTTGATTGAGATAGAAGATTTATTTGAGAGAGTACCGTCATTGTATGTATGAGTAAAGTATGTGGGTTGACTCTTTTTATAATCAACCTATATATATATATATATATATATATATATATATATATANTCTCTCTGACTACCCCGCAAGGGATAAAGCGTGAAGCTAAGTTAAGTTAAGTTATAAATATATTATTAAAATTAAAAATTAGCTTCACGCTGTATCCCGCACACAGCAGGGTAGGCAGAGGGAACCTAGTGTTATATATATTTAATTTTCCGGAAAAGTAACTTCGTCATCCAGCTTGCATTTACTGTATCCTTCTATCCATTTGCATATATTTATAATGATTAAAAAAATATAATCACAAAATATTAGTTCATTTATAATAAGATAAATTTATAATAAGTATTTCATTTATAATAAGATTCCGCGGAAAGTGGGGAAGGAAGTGACTTAATGGGAACGGAGTTTCTTAACAATAGGTTTCCTCTGCTCACACATTAATGTGCGGTATGCGACTGGTTGTGGGTACGATTCCACTCGAGGAAATTAAATATTTATACATTTATATTTTCATTTCTTCGCTCTGGTGTCGAGGCAAAGGGCGGCACTGAGTTCCGCCGTTCAACACGCAATGCCCCCAGAACTCGGCGGAAAGTGGTGAAGGGAGAGTCTTAAAATCAGGTTCCCTCTGCCTACCTTGCTGTGTATTGGATACTGGATGAAGCTAAAAAAAAGAAAAAGTTCTTACATCTTGTCAAATTTCATAGTTGTAGGTCAAAAGTCATTATGTGGCGACTAAAGTTGAAAAATAAGTTTACAGGCGTTCAATTTGTATGAAATATAAGTATATAATGTTTTCTTTTCGAAATTTCGTAACTGTAGGTCCACGGGAAGTACCTTAGAAGTTTTGAAATTGCAGTGAATTTCATATAAATGGCAAGAGTATTTTTTGATTGTGTTGAGTTAAAAACTTAATTTTTTTGTGGTCTAACGGTACGTAATAGATCTGAATATTTGATATTAATTTCAGCCTGATACCTCCACGTGATCTCGACATAAATGGTATATTAAACATTTAATAAAAAAATCAGCTTCATGCTGTATCCCGCACACAGCAGGGTAGGCAGAGGGAACCTAGTGTTAAGACACTCCGTTCCCCACTTTCTGCCGAATTCTGGAGGCATTACGTGTTGAGTGGCAGAACTCAACGCCGCGCTTAACCTCGACACCAGAGCGAAGAAATGGAAATATAAATTGAAGTAAATATTTCATCTCCTCGAGTGGTGATCGAACCCACAACCAGTCGGTTTTACAGTCACACCTCGTGCTACTGCGCCACGACTGGCCTCAATAGCATTTTACATTTTAAACATTTTTAAAGTGTTAATCCACATTTAGAAAAGAAAAATACTTATTCAGAAAGCATATAAAAATTTGAACGTAGCGGGACTCGAACTCGCGCCTCCTGGAAAGAGAGAACGTATGGCTTAGTGGTCAAACCGCCTGGTCGGTTTCCAGGAGGCGCGGGTTCGAGTCCCGCTACGTTTAAATTTTTATACGTTTTCTGAATAAGTATAAATAGTCTTGACAGACGGACATGCAGACATCAAAGGAATCCATCAAGTTTCCGTTGTTTCCTTTTGAGGCATGGAACCCTAAAAACAGGGCTTCAACTGATATAGTAATTAATTGAACTTGTTGTCCTCCAGACAGTCCGTTAGTGACTTTGAGCCTCGGCAGCACCCTCAACCCTCATGATATAAAGGAAGGGGACGATGTGTACTTCGAGTGCAACGTGCGCGCCAACCCCCGAGAACACAGGATATCGTGGTACCATGATGTAAGTATGCATTTATTTTGTATCTGGTTTACCAATTTTCCTGGTGAAAACCAGGAAAATTGGTAAAATTTAAAAAGAAGAAGAAGAAACGAGGCCAGTCGTGGCGCAGCGGCACAAAGTGTGACTGTAAAACCGACTGGTTGTGAGTTCGATCCCCACTCGAGGAAATGAAATATTTACTTAAATTTATATTTCCATTTCTTCGTTCTAGTGTCGAGGCAAAGCGCGGCGTTGAGTTCTGCCACTTAACACGTAATACCTCCAGAGTTTGGCAGAAAATGGGGAATGGAGTGTCTTAACACTAGGTTCCCTCTGCCTACCCTGCTGTGTACGAAATACAGCGTGAAGCTGATTTTTAAAAATAATTTTTCATGTTTTTTTGTAAATACATATTCCGTTAGTTAAATTTATAGTATTAAAATCTATTGAGCTCAATAGACTGGTTTTATACGATCATTAGCAGTTACGTAATCGCTGCGGGAGATTTCGATATGTTTGTAGTTAAATTATATACTTAAATTTATATTTCCTCTAAAGTATTATAATAACATTTTACATTTATTTTAACTAAGCCATTATTCTTTTTTAATTTAAAAAAACAGCTTCACGCTGTATCCCGCACACTGCAGGGTAGGCAGAGGGAACCTAGTGTTGAAACACTCCGTTCCCCACTTTCTGCCGAATTCTAGAGGCATTGCGTGTTGAGTGGCAGAACTCAACGCCGCGCTTACCACCAGAGCGAAGAAATGGAAAATATAAATTTACGTAAATATTTCATCTCCTCGAGTGGGGATCAAACACACTACCACTCGGTTTTACAGCCACACCTCGTGCCGCTGCGCCACGACTGGTGTCCTTTTTTAATTTATTTTACATTTAATATGTTTTAGTTTTTTATTTATATTAATATGTTTTGCTTCACTTCTAATATGTTTCAGCTTCATTTTTGTCCTACTTAAGCAAGGGTGAGCAAATTCAACCTAGTGTCGAAATACTTCGTTTACCACTTTTCGCTCGCATTAAGTTGTGGATATGAACGCCGCATTTTGTATAGGCGTAGGATGAAGCGGAGAAATGAAAAAAAAAATGTTGCATCGACGGGGAATCGAACACGCAAGCATTGCGTTTACAAACTAAAATTATATAAAACAATCAAATAGCTCTTTAAAGTTATACCTCTAAAATATTAAACATAATTTGATCAGTGTTTGTTGTGAGAATAATAATAATTCATACAATTTAACCTTTTGATCTAAAGGGGAACTACTAATTACCCAAAATTAAATTAAAATTTAAATATCAAAAAGTTTAATTTTTTTTATCAGCTTCACGCTGTATACCGCACACTGCAGGGTAGGCAGAGAGAACCTAGTGTTAAGACACTCCGTTCCCAACTTTTGGCGGCATTGCGTATTGAGTGGCAGAACTCAACGCCGTGCTAGTCCTCAACACCAGAGCGAAGAAATAGAAGTATAAATTTAAGTAAATATTTCATCTCATCCCTCTCATCAAACCAGTCGGTTTTACAGTCACACTTTGTGCCCCTGCGCCACGAAGGGCCTCGTGGTAAACTATAATTTATTTAATAATAAAAAAATAACAATTTCTTTAGTAAATTTCGAACAATGTAACCAATATTAATTTTGGCCGTATCGTAGTGAATCGCTTGAGGTCCCGAGAGCGGTTTTGTACGTAGCTAATTAGCATAGAAAACTATTCCGTTAATAGTCCCATTTGAATAGATATCGATCTGCTTGATTTATACCTCAAATATCCTAAATAGGTATTAAATGTGTTACATTAAATAAATTATAGTAATATACATATATTAAGGTAAATTTGTGAGTATATTCGTTGATGTACGTAAGGTATTAAGAGTATGTAGTGAGTTCAAATACATAATTCTCGTAAATTTTGTTATAATATTTTTGATTCACAGTGTGTCCCGAATATAAGAGAAAAGACAAAGGGAACCTAGTGTTAAGATACTCCATTCCCTTTTTTTCACTGAATTTTCGAGGCATTGCATGTTCAGTGGTGGAACTAAACGCCGTGCTTTTGTCTCGTTACCAGAGCGAAGAATTGGAAATATTAATAAATAATATTATTTTGGAAATTTAATCTAGAACCGTCGCCTTCTAAGTTACACGCTTGCGTTAACAATTAGTTCACATGTTGTTTTCTTTATTTGAATGTCTAAGTAAAATATGGTTACTATAATGATGCAGTGTTCTATCATGTCTTGTAATTTTACTATAAATTTATCGAGTAACTTGAGATGAGGCCGTCGTAGCGCAGGGGCACAGGTTTACTGCTGTAAACACGAAGAGAAATGTGGATTCGATTTCCATTCGAGGAATTAAATATTTAATATTTTCATTTCTACGCTCTGCTAACAAGGCAAAGCGCAGCTTTAATAACTTTATATTTTATTTCTTTTAATATACAGGGTGGAAGTGTAAGCACCACTTTAAATGAAACCACAGTTTTAACTACTTTATAAAAGCCTAATATAAATCAGAAAAAAATAAATTCCCAAATATGAAAAAGTAATTTTTTCAAACAAAATAAATAATAAAATTGTCGTTTTAAAATAAAACGCCATTTGTAAGGACGACGCACGCACACATAAACCTATCAAAGGAACACCGCCCACACACCTCATTCCGAAATCGAGTCGTAGTAATTGGCGATAAAGTTCGAAGTTGTTTAACCTTTAGTAGTATTTTTGTAGTAGTTTATGTTATTGGGATCTATACATAATCGCGTCACTCGAAATACAGGTATGGATAATATCGTGAAATGAAAAAAAAATCCTACGTCCAAACTGTTGAGGCATCTTGATTAATTTCTTTAGGTATGGGTTTGAAATATTTTACCCTATATGCTGTTTCCGTAAAAGGAGCGCTGCCTCTTCCACCCTGTATATT
>JAAIXJ010000281.1:231978-318427 GCA_013403705.1 Heliconius hermathena
TATATGGATATATATATATATATATATATATATATATATATATATTTCCTGCGGGGGTTACTAAAAAATATATATTTATGCTTATGTATATATATATATATATATATATATATATACCAACTATTCTAACTTTATTACTGAAGAAGCCACCATCCACTATCACCGAAATTATAAACCTTATATTACTAGAATTCAGTATAAGACTTGGCAATCTGTTGTTTTGCGGTACCACTTTCGTAATAATGCAATGATTTTGTCCGAGCTTCTCGACCCGGAATAAATTTGTATCGGAATACCGGTGTGTCGTGTCGTGGTTAGAGTGCTTGTTATTTGTAGTTTCCTTTTTAGAATTGTTACAGGTTTTGATAGAATAGTGTTTGTAATTCAACTTTACGCTATATCCCGCACATAGCGGGATAGGCAGAGCGAACCTAGTGTTAAAACAATCGATTCTCCATTTTCCGCCGGATTCCGGAGGCACTGTATGTCGAGTGGCGGAACTCAACTGAAGAAATGAAAATATAAATTTAAATAAATATACCATTTCTTCGAATGGGGATCGAACCCACAACCAGTCGCTTTTGCAGTCAGACACTTGTGCCAGTGCGCCACGACTGGTTTGTATTGACTGAAATGTATAAGGTGAAGTTGTAATTATGCGCCGCTAGATTAATATGTTCGTATGAATGGATGGCTTCCGTGAACAGTCGTGTATGGTTGTAGGGTGCGATGGATTGGCGGGAAACACAGAAACGGCTATCATTATTTTTTTAAATATAGAGGCTTAAAATATTTTTGTTGAGTATAGAAACAATATTACATTCTGTTTTTTGTGGTTCCGTAGCTCAAAATGTTGGTTCCCTTATAGGATCATCTTTTTTCTACTATACATGTAAAAAATAGACGATCCTATAACTACTGTTGTACTACTACTGTGTGTACTATATATGTGTGTATTGATAAAATACTATGCCTCTTTTTTACTCAAAAGATTTCTAGGTTAAAAAAAGTTTATAATACAAAGTAATAATACGAAGTAACACAGGTAGAGGTGAAATAAAATGAATTTACTATTAAACATTTTATTATATTATACTTACGGATATATTACGGCGCTATAAAAAATCTTACAATAAGCCGCTATTAAATTTATATATTTTTTAAATATTTTACTTTTAACACCAACAAATTTAATGTATAGTCAAATTTCAATAGAATGAAAAAATCTTCTAACTTGAATTTTACTGGAATAGGCAGCGGCAGTCATTTTATTTTTACTTACAAAACTATTTGGCTAAAAATAATAAAAACAAACATTTTTAAAAAAATAAGAAAAAATCAAAAAAATTGACAGCCGCGCCTGACTTTAAGCGCGATGGTTGTGGGTTCAATTTTCACTCGGTATGATTAATTATTTCACTTCCTCGTTATGGTAACAAGACACAGCTTGGCGTAGAGATCCGCCACACAGCACATAATTACTCGAAAATTCAACAAAAAAATTCATTAGAATTAAATTAAAAAAAATATATTAACTATTCTAATTTCCAGGCGAGTCGTGGCGCAGGGGCAAAGAATGTGACTGTAAAATCGATTGAAATGGTTGTGGGTTTGATACCCACTCGAGGAGATAAAATATTTACTTACATTTATATTTCTATTTCTTCGCTCTGGTGTCGAGGCAAAGTGCGGCGTTGAGTTCCGCCACTCAACACGCAATGCCTCCAGAACTTGGCGGACATTGGGGAACGGTGTGTCTTAGCACAAGGTTCCCTCTGCCTACCCTGCTGTACGCGGGATACAGCCTGAAGCTGATTTTTTAATTTTAATACTAAAGAAGCCATCCACTATCCAGATGCACCGGTGTGCGCCATGCCGTCCCCGCAGGTGGTGGGCGCGGCGCTGCACGAGTCGCTGCACGTGCGGTGCTCGGTGCACGCGGACCCCGCTGACGTCACGTTCCTGTGGCAATTCAATAACAGCGGAGAAAGCTTTAATGTGTCCCCGGCGAGGTTTGGTAAGAATGCTTCAGATTTGGATTTGATGTTTGTTTTATTTAGAGGGGATGAGGAATTAGTGTTAGTACTCTCTATTTTTCAGTTTCAGTTTACTATAAAATATATGCGAGGCTAGTCGTGGCACACGAGCACAAAATGTGACAGTAAACGACAGGTGGGTTCAATTCCCACACGAGGAAATGAAATATTTATTTTTTTCATTTATTCGGTCTGATGTCGAGGCAAAGTGGGAAACGGAGTATCTTAACACCAGGTTCCCTATGCCTGTTTATTATATGCGAGAAACGTGGAGCAAATGATTATTTTTTATTCAAATATCAGTAAAATTCTTAAGCTAAGTTATTAAATTAAAATAAGGCTAAATGTTAAAGTTGCTTTCATATTATATATTATATTTTAAAATGAAAATTAAATTTGTATACATTTTTTGTTAAAAAGAGACTTAAAAATAAACTACCATTTTTCTCATACATTCCGCAGAGGACCAATCACTGAAAAATATAGCCTATTGTGTTCATTGCGTAAAATGTATTTAAATAAATGGGTGGACCACTGAAAATAAAATATATCTATAGTAACTTTATTATTCAAAATAAATAAAAGATATTCTTTAATATAATAAAAACGATTTTGATATGTATGTAGATATATATACTACAAAAAAATTAAGGCTAGTCGTGGCGCTGGGGCACAAGCGTGCGAATAAACGTGATAAGTTGTGGGTTTAATTCCTATTCGTGAAAAAGAAATATTTAAATTTTCATTTCCACGTTCCGATAACTAGACAAAGCGTAGCGTTGAGTTCCGCCACTCAGGATGTCTCAAGAGTTGAGTAAAAATGGGGAAAGGAAGTGTCTTAATGGGAATAGCTCCCTCTGTCTGCTATATCACTACATTCTCTCTCTTCTCTTCTCTTCTTCCTATGCAAAAAATTGTAAAGCTGAAAAACATAATATTAAATAAACGCATAAAATAAGTATTTTAATATTTTCATTTCTGCGTTCTGAACGAGACAAAGCATAGTGTTGAGTTCCGCTCAGGAATTGAGTGGAAAATGGGGAAAGGAAGTGTCTGAATGAGAATGGCTCCCTCCGTCTATATCGCTACATTCTCTCTCTTCTCCTAAGTATTTGGTACAACAAGCAGGCACGCTGAACGGCAGCACGAGCGAGCTGCGCTACACGCCGGCCACGGAGCGCGACTACGGCGCGCTGTCGTGCCGCGGCGCCAACGCCGTCGGGCGCCAGGCGCGCGCCTGCGTGCTGCAGGTCGTGCCCGCCGGTGAGGTTACAACATGGCCAAATTACATCGAGATCTATTTATACACTAAATGTTACTTATTTAGAAAACGTAAAAAAATTTGAACGTAGCAGAACTCGAACCCACGCCTCCTGGAAACCAACCCAGCGCTCTGACCACTAAACCATATGTTCTCATCGAGCTAATTTTTATACGTTTTCTAAATAACTATTTTTCTTTCTTAAGTGTGGATTAACACTTTAAAAAATGTTTAAAATATTTAATAAATAGCATTCTCTCTTGCCAGACGATAATTCTTAGTAATTATCTTTAGGTAGCGGAAATTTGTAAAAATCTCCCTACAGAGATGCTAACAACATAAATAAGTTGTAACAAGCGTATAAAAATTTCAACGTAGCACGATTAGAAAGTATGGCTTAATGGTCAGAACGCCTGGTTGGTTTCCAGGAGGCGCGGGTTCGAGCCCCGCTACGTTCAAATTTTTATATAATACGTTTTCTAAATAAGTATTTTTCTTTCCTAAGTGTGGAATAACACTTTAAAAAAAGTTTAAAAGACTAAATTTTTTCCCAATTAAAGACAATCACAGCATGTACTAAAAATAGAAAGTGGTATCAATAGCATTAAGAATAAAATGAAATTGATTATAGTAATAAAAAAAGGTCAAACAATAAAAAGTAGAGTTTTACAAAAATGTCAAAATTAAATGTCTTGATGAAATGTCTTGATATAAATGTCTTGATGTAATTAATGTCTAGGTATAATATCTTGATAAAAAAATCATTATTTAATAATATATTGTGCAAACGTTGTTATTAGGGACCGGCTTGTAGGTTCGATTCCCACTCGAGGAAATTTTATATTTTCAATTCTTAGTTCTACTGTCGAGGCAAAGTGGTGAGTGCCCACTTTGCCTCGACTGATACGCAAAGCCCGCAGAAGTCAGCGGAAAATGGAAGATGGAGTATCTTAACTTCCCTCTACCTGCTTTGCTGTGTAAAGGATACAGCGCGAAGCTGAAAAAAAATCCAAATAATAGTTATTGCATAAAATGTCTTTGTAGTATTGAATAATATTTCTATTAATTGATTTTAAATTATAGACTATTGGATGGAGTTCTATTTTGGATGAACCAGATAGCTGACCAAGCTGATACATAATTTCAACATTCTATATATTTTATTTAAATTTAAACTTTTAACTTTTTTTCTTAAGTTATGATTGATTAATTTGTTATTTTCATATAAGAATATTTGTAATTATTTTTTAATAAATTAAAAAATATATCATGACTTTTACATAACAAACCAAATTATAAAGGAGACTGAAACTATTCCATACATTTTTGGGCCCAGAATGTAAAGATATGAAAATGGTATGATTTAATAGATTTAGGTAGATCATTCCCTCCCTGAAATCTATATAAATTTTGGCAATCTGAGAGCTGAGTTATTAGAGATTTGATAAAAGTGAGGTTAAGTTCGCAGCACNGTGTTATATTACAACTACTATCTAACAAACAATATAAATATATATGTATATTAGGCGGTTCAACCTCACCGCCAACGAGACCAGTGAGTGTTATATTACAACTACTATCTAACAAACAATATAAATATATATGTATATTAGGCGGTTCAACCTCACCGCCAACGAGACCAGTGAGTGTTATATTACAACTACTATCTAACAAACAATATAAATATATATGTATATTAGGCGGTTCAACCTCACCGCCAACGAGACCAGTGAGTGTTATATTACAACTACTATCTAACAAACAATATAAATATATATGTATATTAGGCGGTTCAACCTCACCGCCAACGAGACCAGTGAGTGTTATATTACAACTACTATCTAACAAACAATATAAATATATATGTATATTAGGCGGTTCAACCTCACCGCCAACGAGACCAGTGAGTGTTATATTACAACTACTATCTAACAAACAATATAAATATATATGTATATTAGGCGGTTCAACCTCACCGCCAACGAGACCAGTGAGTGTTATATTACAACTACTATCTAACAAACAATATAAATATATATGTATATTAGGCGGTTCAACCTCACCGCCAACGAGACCAGTGAGTGTTATATTACAACTACTATCTAACAAACAATATAAATATATATGTATATTAGGCGGTTCAACCTCACCGCCAAAGAGAGCAGTGAGTGTTATATTACAACTACTATCTAACAAACAATATAAATATATATGTATTAGAGGCCAGTCGTGGATCAAGAGTTCAAGTGTGTGGCTGTAAACGCAACTGGTTGTGGGTTCAATACCATATAGAAGAAATGAAATATTTATTTAAATTTATATTTTAATTTCTTCGCTCTGTTGTCGAGGTAAAGTGCGGCGTTGAGTTTCGCCACTCAACGCGCAATTCGTTTAGAATTTGGCGGAAAACGGAGAAAGAAGTCGGTGGTTACCACTTGATGGTTCCCTCTTCCTATGCTGCTGAGTACGAGATACAGCCTGGATTGTGTAATTTAGAACGTATAAATATTATATACATTGTCTACGATAGCGATTATTAAATAAATTCTTACCACAACACGAAATGGATTTGAGAATGACAAGCATGTATGTATGACAAACAAAATATACATATAATACATATACACATACGCACATACACATTGCTCTCTTCCGTACCCAAAGCTAATATGTTAAAGCTATAACAATATTCATTTTAAGTACAAATTCACCAAAAGGAAGTCTAATTCATGTCTCTGGCGATGGAATGAGCTCGAGTTTCCATCAAAACCTCTCAACAGTCCGTATTCTGTGTCAATAACAACACAAAACTCTCACACTACAACAAACACTTACTTATGGAATCAAATATTTACTATACGCCGAAATTGAATACGCTCCTTAGTTGTGTATACTATGGATTAGTAAAAAGTAGACTGATATTATATTACGCGAAATTTAAATATAAATATATGACGTCATTGTGGTTGTATTATCATAATTGTATGCAATTCAGGACTAGTGACTCGCTCGCGGCTTCGCCCGCTTGAACTATACAATTATTTGTTTACTGATCTGAATTAATTTCGTATTCTAATAGAATTACATTTTGAGTAATTAAATACAATATATACATTGAAAATTAAAGTTTCAACCAATTTAATAAAGTATATTATTTTTAGTAGCCATTTCGTCTAATAAAATAATATGTATTGATATTCTTTTGATTTATGAACCAATTGTAATGTAACCCTTCCTTAGCAGTCGGGAAAAATTAAGGGAATTTTGCTAACATACAATAGTAAAAACTGAATTTGAATCGATTAAACCGTTGCTGAGATTAGCGTGCACAAATGCATATACAAACAGTGAAACCTATAAGCAGATAAAAATTTTCTAAGTATTTTGAGTTTTCCACCCATATTTCATTATTTATATATACTCCTACGTAAACAGCTATTAGTTACAATTTTATTATATAAAATAAAAAAATTAATAAATTAAATTAGCTTCACGCTGTATCCCCCACACAGCAGGGTAGGCAGAGGGAACCTAGTGTTAAGACACTCCCGTTCCCCACTTTCTGCCGAACTCTGGAGGCATTGCGTGTTGAGTGGCAGAACTCAACGCCGCGCTTAACCTCGACACCAGAGCGAAGAAATGGAAATATAAATTTAAGTAAATATTTCATCTCCTCGAGTGGGGATCGAACCCACAACCAGTCGGTTTTGCAGTCACACCTCGTGCCGCTGCGCCACGACCGGCCTCCATACAGACAGGTGAATATAATACGATACAACTTACATACAGACAGGTGAATATAATATTATATATTAATAAAAAAAAACCTAAAAGAAATCTTGAAAGACATTCAACATTTATATCCCGTTTTTATAAAGCAAAACGTCCCTTTTCAATTTTAGATTGAAAAGTTTACCTATGCCTCAAAGTAATTAGGAACGTTGATGGCCTTCTGTTTGTGTGTGTAATTATATTAATTAATTTAATTAAACTGACCCGCGCGAGATACTACAGCAATCACTGCTTGTAATATTATTTTAGATGGCATATTGTTCTGTGTTTATGTTGGTATATCTACATAAATGTAGAGGCTGTTTCAATATGTATCTAATAATATCATCCTGTATACCGCAGGGTAGGCAGAGGAAACCTAGTGTTAAGACACTCCGTTCCCCACTTTATGCCGTATTCTGGAGGCATTGCGTGTTGAGTGGCAAAACTCAACGCCGCGCTTGTCGTCGACACCAGAGCGAAGAAATAGAAATAGAAATTTAAGTAAATATTTCATCTCCTCGAGTGTGGATCGAACCCACAACCAGTCGGTTAACAGTCACACTTCGTGCCCCTGCGCCACCACTGGCCTCTTCCTTATATAATACAATAAATAGGAAATTAAAGTAGTTAAACGCAGTTTCACGCATTTACCCGCAAAGCCTGCTTATCCTAGTATAGGAAAGTTAATCTAAGCCCCTAATACCGACCGATTTCGGAATGGCGGAAGTCAACATTGTGTTCACCTATAAATAATTTAAATATCATAATACCCAAGTGAGGATCGAACCCACAACCACGGTGTTTACAGTCAGACGCTGTTTTACTGTGCCTCAAAGGCTAGCTGAATAAAACATTGAAAGAAAATTAAAATATATTGAAATGTTTTCTTTTTAAAAGAAGTCACACAATCTATTTTATTGGTAATTCAATCATTTACTTTGAATACATTTTTTTCTTCGCGATTAATATTCTTGTCTAAACTTATATCTACTTTCCAATATTATTTTCTATTTATAAAACAAACTTCCTTTTGATCACAAAATGGTATCTATAATATGGCAAGAAACATTATTTTTTATTAAAACCGTCGTAAAGTAAACGTCTCATACTCTTACAATAAATTTGATTTAAATTCTTATTAGGGAGAACGTTTACATTTAAAATGATACATTTGTCTAGTCTGTTGAATATAGTACAGTGTTGAATTGCATTTAATTACATTTTCTAAGCTAAATTTCATTATATTATAACAAAAAGTTAAATATATAGGGGCATATGAGTGCGACTGCAAACGTGATGGTTGTGGATTCGATTACCATTGGGGGAATGAAGCGTTTGAAATAATTTGAAATATTATGCAAAATTCTTGGAGATAAGTCTTCAATATATTGAAGAAGCGTCTGAATGTACACGCGATAGTTGTGTCACGGGAATTAATTCATTTTATTTCCCCGCTCTGATAGAGAAAACGCGGCGTTGAACCCCGCAACTTATGCTCGAATTAGAGCAAATAATAAAGTTCGTAATATTTTAGCACTAGATTAAATATATAGATATATATTTAATATTATTATTTTTTTATATTATTAGATTTTAGACTACTATATGCGGAATAAAACAAGTAACTGTTTTTTTTTTCAAATATAAAAAAAGCATCGCAGAAGTAATCTTAGACGCTAATTAATATATTTAATATATTATAAATAAAATGTGAGGCCAGTCGCGGCAAAGTGTGACTATAAAACCGACTGGTTCTGGGTTCGATCCCGACTCGAGGAGATGAAATATTTATTTAAATGTATATTTCCATTTCTTCGCTCTGGTGTCGAGGTTAAGCGCGGCGTTGATTTCTGCCACTCAACACGCAATGCCTCCAGAAATTCGGCTGAAAATGGGAAAGTAGTGTCTGAGCACTAGGTTCCCTCTGCCTACCCTGCTGTATGCGGGATGCATAAAGCTCATTTATTTTTATTTATAAATAAAATTTCTGTATAATCTCACATTCTAAAACATTTTTTTCAACCGTAAATGAACTCAACAAAACAAAACACACAACTCTCTATAATTAATCATTGACTTAATTGAATTCTAAAACAGCCTAACATCCTGTTTCTTAGAGAACATTAATTATACTGTTACTAGTAATTACCTCAATAAGTAATTGGAACTGGGCTGTTGTTTCGTGACCTTTATATATATATATACTTATATATAGTGTGGCCACTCGAGGTTTATTTGAACGATTCTATTTTTATTTTTTATTTTCTTTTTCAACTTCACGCTGTATCCCGCACATAGCAGGGTAGGCAGAGGGAACCTAGTATTAAGACACTCCGTTCCCCACTTTCCGCCAATTTCTGGAGGCATTGCGTGTTGAGTGGCGGAACTCAACGGCGCGCTTTCCCCTCGACACCAGAGCGAAGAAATGAAGATATAAATGTAAATAAATATTTCGTCTCCTCGAGTGGGGATCGAACCCACAACCAGTCGATTTACAGGCACACTTTGTGCCCCTGCGCCACGACTATTAATAGATGCTAATATAATTTGAATATGTGAGATTAGATTGATTTTGATGCTGTTTGCATTTGCATATCCTGAATGGTAATATCATATATATATAAGAAAATTTTGACGTACCAGAATGTGTATATAGAATTGAAATGGAACTCTTAAACTGGATTGATTGAGTATATTATTATATATTCAAATTATTATGAACTGAAAACCCGACTCAACGTCTCGGGTAAACTGACGACCACACGATCGACCCGTGACGTTTAAAATATGTAATATTCGCAAAAATCAAAGATCTTATTATATGTATATAGAAATTTAATACGACTGGTATTTTAAGTATTGACAATAATAAAAAACTTCAAACGTAGGCACCAATAGCCTAAAAATTTTTTTTTTTATTTTTCCTGATATATTCAAATTTTCTTTAAAAATTTATAGACACAATTATAGCTTGTAATAACTTTTCGAAGTAAATACAAAAAGAACCATTTCGACCGGAGAAATTAAAATAAAAAAAAAAACTAAGAATTACTAAAATAATAATAAGAACACAAAACCATAGCGCTCAAGTACTTTCTAAATACACCGCGTTATTTATCTTCATTTATACAAGTGTAAGTGAATACTTTTGTGTGTATACAGGGTGGACGTTTCTGCACTCCTTTTACGGTAACAGCATATAGGGTAAAATATTTCTAAACCATACCTTAAGAAATTAATCAAGATACCTCAACAGTTTAGACGTAGAATTTTTATTTTCATTTCACGACGTTTATCCATACTGTATTTCGTGTGACGCAGTTACGAATAAATACCAATAAAGTAAACACCTACTACTACAAAAATACTACTAAGCTTTGCCGATCTGCCGTTGTTCATTCTCAAAAAACATACAAGAACGAGGAAGAAATATTTCTCGTTCTATTTTGCGCAATTCAACAATCGCCGCCGTTACTTACGACTCGATTTCGTGAATGAGGCGTGTGCGGCGTTATCTTTGGCTTTGATAGGTTTGTGTCTGTTGCGTCATTCTTGACAAATGCCGTTTTATTTTACAACGATTTTTTTAAAATTATTTTGTTTGAAAAAATCTCTTTTGTTTTAATTGTATTAGGTTTTTATAAAGAAGTTAAAACTGTAGTTTCATTTAAGTGGTGATGAGAAAAACACTCTGTATATGTATAAGTATTTTTGTTTGTATGTAAGTATATTCTCACAATTTCAACTGATATTCAGTTCTACAATCACCTTTAAATTTTTCTCCTGCATTTTCCTTCACTAACGGACATAAGATGAATCGCAAACATAAATCAAGAATATATATATGAAAAATTTCTAACTTCCTTCGATTCCAGTCGTTTGACAAAGATGCGTGTAAAATCCATTTGTCTCATTTCCTTATATCTAGGAATATTCTATGACAATTGTCTTTTATAACTCTACTGTGATATATACGTGTATTTTTTCAAAAAAATATATTTTGCTCTACTTCTGCCACTCGACCCGCAATGTTCCAAAAATTTAGCTGAAAGTGGACCACAAGTGTCTTACCACGAGGGCCCCTATGCCCGTCCTGCTTTCTTCGGAAAACAGTTTGAAGTTTAAAATAGAAATAAATTAAATTAATTATATTATTTAAATGTATTTTTTCATGTTTAAACTAAATAATAACAGTCTCGTCCTCTTATAGATGGTGTAGCAGTTATAATAATACCAGTAGAAGCATTATGGTCCAGTGGCAGCGTGTTACGTCTGACAGTGCATTCTAAGAATGATAAGGGTGCATCCGAACGTGTTGTAATACAGGCACTGTCTTATCAGGACCCTGAGAGGAGAACGGGTAAGATATTTTAGCTGTAGTATTTTAGTTTTATTATATTGTTTTTGTAGATATTATAAAAATATGGGATATTATATATATTGTTTTTTTTTTTAAATTAATCAGTCTATTTCGAAATACAATCCAAATATTTTACTGTATTACTATTGAAATATTTAACCTGGTGTTCGTCGCTAGCTACTTTCATGCATCAACGATCGCTACTGGGTCAAAAATACCACATTATCCATAGTTTCCTATATTAAACACCTGGATATTAAAATGTTTTTTTTATGTTCTTTTTGTGTGTACCATAATCTATAAATAAATAAATCATAATAAAACATAATTTATTATTAATATATATAACAAATAGAATAAAGAGATAAAAAAATCAACTTTATTCTTCATATTGTTAAAAAACTTTAAGATTAATATTTTTACTTTGGAAAACAGGCAAACTGAAATAAGATAATATAATAATATACTATACTGCTATAAACTAGCAAAAAATAAAAAACCTTTATAATAAAAAATGCGGTAAATAAAGATCAAAAATCACTTTAAAAAGTCATCAGTATTTGTGTTACGATTTAATTATCCTTCACTTTTTGAAAACAACTGCTACTAGTGCTTAGGTATTGTTTGTTTTCGGCATATTTTCTTGTAACATATTTCACGAGGTGTTTTTGTTTTTTGATTTTTCCTCCAGTCAAAATCTTCACATTGAGAAATGTGTGGATGTTATCGGGACCTTGAGAAGTTTAGAAGACTTAGCATATTGTCTTCGTTGTTTTGTGTTAACTCAAAATATTATTTTTTAATTTTTATGGACTATGCCAAATAAATAACGTGCAATGTAAAGGCATAACTAAGCATTTCGCCAATTCTTCTCCCGAGTGTGGCTTATTACCTTTATAATAACATAGGCATTGTAACTCCCGATTTTAAGAAGTCCATAAAATATTATCATTATCTAAATAGTAATTTCCCAATTGCACATGTATTGTTAACACTTTCTCATCTTCGGAGTTCAGAGGAATCTCAGACTAACTTTCTACTCAGCATCACTATCATGAATACTGATCTCCTCGTGACCTCATTTTCTGATATAATTCCATCAACTAACTATCTTCTTGTTGTAAAATCTGCTTTATAGTGATAGCTCAAATTGAGAAATTCATGGTAAAAGTCGTTACATAAACGGTCGCTACCGGGTAATTTTCACCCATTCTTACTTTACATGTCTACTGCATGCGAGAGTGTGGCGCCAACTATCAGCCACTTGGGGAGCACGTCTCTTGTTTCTAAGCAGAAAAGTACCTATGATAAGTTCCTAAGATATGTTTCTGTTACCTCTGTGGTATTTTTGATCCGGTAACGACGAACGCCGGGAAAATAAAATAGATTTTCTTTCTTTAGCTATTTTTTCTAAAGCTCTCTTCTTTTCATCATGACTCAAGGACAAATATGCAATTCTTACCTATCGATATTATATACGCGGCCTCTCGGACCTCACGTCGGTACTAACATTACAAAAACTGCACGTCGGTACTTAAAGGTTAACCGACGCAATGTTGACAGTACTAATTATATTATATGAAACATATCAATTTCAATTTGTATAGCAAAGATTTATTATTATTTATTTTAACTCCACGTCATATAGTCGACGGGTCCGCAATCGGAATTCGTACAAACAACCATTGCTGTATTATTTAATTCTCATTATGCATCGAGCAAGGAAAACAAATAAGTAAATAAATTAACTGTTGTTTATTCGCTTATTACATGCGGTAAATGCTTTTCTTTGAACCCGTATTATTGTTCGGCTGGCGGCTTTTTTTTGTGTGTGTTTGTTCTCGTAAATTAATTTTTGTTGTGTGTGTTTTGGTAGGTTTTTGGAGGGTGAATAGAAACTACTAGATAGTGAAGTAATTTACTGTTTTTCACTTTCTAGTCATTGCGTGTTTATTTATAGTAGCTTTAAGCTTTTTCCCGCACAGCAGGGTAGGCAGAAGAAACCCAGCGTTATGACACTGCACCCACCCCATTTTCCGTACAAATTTTGAAATAATTATTTTTAAATGGCGGAACTTAAAACTACGTTAATTCGTTGCCAATGTAAACATAATAGTCTTTTATTAAGTAAATGCTTCAGCAGCCCCTACTATATTATTTGATTAATAAATATTATTAAATGTAGCTACAAAGAAAAAAAATACAATAAAAAAATATCAAAATAACTGAAGGAAATTCACGTTTACAAACAGAAATAACTATCAAATTAACGAAATAATCTTCTCCAACTTTGCGGACTAAAATAATAATTTATTACTACGGTGATAGAAATACGAAGTAAGTAAGTCTGTGGTAAATTAATAACTTTTTTTCTTTTGGGAATTATGATAGATCTTTATATAATCCAAATAGTCTCTCTGAGTCGATACGCTATAAGGAAAAGTTAATCTTATCTTTTATTACTACTGTTCTAATAAATCAACTTATCAATTATATTAATAAATATAATAATGAGGCCAGTCGTGGCACAAAGTGTGACTATAAAATCGACTGATTGTGGGTTCAATCCTCAGTCGAGAAAGTGAAATATTTATTTACATTTAAATGTTCCCTCTGCCTATCCTAATGTGTGCGGGATACAGCGTGAAGCTGATTTATTTATTTTTTAATTTGAGTTCTGCCACTTAATACGCAATGCCTCAAAAATTCTGTGGAAAGGGGAGAGCGGAGTGTCTTAACACTAGGCTCCCTCGGCCTAACCGGCTATATAAAGGATACAGTGTCAAGCTGGAAAAAAATTAAGTGTAATTAATATGATGTGTTTTAATATAATTTACACAGTAGTAAGTTGTAATCGATAGTTATATAGGTCATGAATAGATTAATTATGGCATACCTAAACATAGAGACCAGTCGTGGCGCAGGGGCACAAAATGTGACTGTAAAATCGACTGGTTGTGGGTTCGATGACTACTCAAGGGGATGAAATATTTACTTAAATTTATATTTCCATTTTTTCGCTCTGGTGTTGAGGCAAAGCGCGGCATTGAGTTCTGCTACTCAGGACGCATTGCCTCCAGAATCCGGCAGAAAGTGGGGAACAAAGTGTCTTAACACTAGGTTTCTTCTGCCTACTCTGCTGTGTGCGGGATACAGCTGATCTGATTTGATTTTTTTGACATAAACATAGTATATTACACTAACAGTACTATAACATCGAAAAATAGAACAAAAATTACTGAATTTATTTCTGACATAGATATTTAGTATATTTTGATTATACGCTATTTATCACAAAAACTTCAAAATATGATAAATTATACAAAAAAATTAATAATACTCTAGCACCTACTATACAATATTCAATTGAAAATAAAGAAGAATATTTTTTCCTTAGACGGCAGTCACAACCTAATGGCGGGGATGTCTAACGGAGCCTTCTGGGCTATAATCCTGGCTATAACACTTTGTACTGGCGCCGCTTTATTGGCTGGGCTTTTTTTGAGGAGAAAAAGGTAAGGAAGGGATTGTCGGTACCACCCTTCAATGATATAATTTATAATATAAGTTATGCGGTTCGAAATTATGTGCTTAATATATTATTATGGTGTCTTTTTTAGTTTATTTTTCATTTTGTTTTTTTCTCCTGTACATTTCTGGTAATATTTATCCTATGTCATTGTATGTGAATTCGTAGTATACTCGTATTATTTCGTATCATATTGATGTTGTGTAACAGAAATCAACGCAGAGTATAATAGCATAAATACAGACTAATTTTCGTAGCAGCTTTTCTATTAATGTCCTATTTTTGTATACTTTTCTACACGATTACCACATCAGTAAGAGTTAAGCAGAAATTGCATATAAAATAAGTTTGTTATAATATATATTTTTATGAAAAATATAAAAATAGATCATGATGAACGTAAATCTACATTTTTTTAATAAATTCGTTAAATCAACACTATTTAATTTCGTATTTAATGTTTTAATACAATATTATAATATAATAATTCTACGACTTACCTACTGATTTGCTATACTTGTATTGCTCGTATAAAGTGATAACTATAATAAAAGTTTTTAATTATTGTAATATTCTTTCTTGGTAATAAGTAAAAAAACATTATTCAACATTAATATAAAATAACACATTAAACTTTCTTAACTGAATCACTGAAAAAAAATATTTATTTACTGTCGCTACAGATTGCTTGTCTTCATTATTTTTCAACCTTTTGGAATAGTGGAACAATCGTTTAATATTTATTAAGAAAACATAAGAATTTGAACGTAACGGGATTTGATCGCGCGCCTCCGCGCCTTGTTACAATTTGTTTATGTTTTATGTAATAGTGGTATAACGTAATAAGAGTATAAGAATTTCGACGTAGCTCGATGAGAACGTATGGCTTAGTTGGTCAGAGCGCTTGGACGGTTTCCAAAGAGGCGCGGGTTGAAATCTCGCTACGTTCAAATTTTTATACGTTTTCTTAATAAGTATTTTTCTTCCCTAAGTGTGGAATAACACTTTAAAAATGTTGAAAATACAATAGTTTAATTTTATTATTATAAATATATTTTATATTTTAATATATAAATAATTTAATATATAAATAAACCAATTTAAGAGCGTGTACGAATTAGGGGACTCCCCTTTATATATAACAGTTCGTATATTGGTTTTTTTTTATTTATAGAACTCGGTCGGCAAGCAAACAACATACGCCCGAACTCCAATTAAATTCCGGCGACGGACAATACGTTGTGGCCTACACGCTGAAGCCCCCTAAACAAGCGCAACCGGATATTTTGAACCCCCCACCTGGTAAGCTGGCTCGCTGTTAATTATTGTTTTTTTTTTCAGTAAATTTTTAAGGTGACCTTTTCATGTTTCATGTTATGAATCTAAATAGGAATATAATATTGAGAACAAAAAATAATATTACGATCCAAATAGAGTAATAGGTCGTGGTTCAGGGGCACAAACTGTGACTGTAAAACCGATTATTTGTGAGTTCGATCCCCACTGGAGGAGATGAAATATTTACTTAAATTTATATTTCCATTTCTTCGCTTTGGCGTTGAAGCAAAGCGCGGCGTTGAGTTCTACCACTCAACACGCAATGCCTCCAGAATTCGGTAGAAAGAGGGGAACGGAGTGTCTTAACACTAGGTTCCCTCTGTCTACCTGCTGTGTGCGGGATACAGCGTGAAGCTGATTTTATTTGATTTAAATATAGTATGTATATTATTAGTAAGTTGCTTCAGATCTCGATTTAATGGAAGTCGCTTTAGAAGACTTAAAGTGCACTTTAAATATAATATTTTTATGAAAAATTTAAAGAACAAGGTAGTAACGGTAACTAAGTAAAATCTAATATACAGCCAGTACATAAAGTAATCCAATCTGTTACAAGAATCTACACGTGAAAAGTGCAAGTTGACTAAAGGGCCATTGAGATAATTGACACTTGACTTGAAAAAATATTTGTTGAACTCTATCTTTGTGATCAAAATCTCTTATAAAAGAGATTTTTTATAGTTACGGACAATATGTACAAAATAAATACTTTTTTTTAGCAAAATTTGCTCCTTTAAGATTATTAAAAACAATTAAACTAAGATTACTGGTAAATTGACTGATTATACTGGTAAAATCGAGTCGGATTTGCCCATCAGGGATTCTGTATCAGTTTCATAATTATAAGTAAACAGGAAGTACATGATCTTGATAATTCGATGAATCTCTATAAGTAGAGAAAACATAAGTATAAACACTTATATATCTTTTGATTGCTGTGATCTGTTGATTTTATACGTTTTATTATTTTCTATTGTTCCAAGAAACTGTAGACTTGGATATTGTTTTCAGCTTGATAACTTCAAACGATCTTGAGAAAATGGTTTTGATATAGGTTTTGTTTTTTTAAAGTACCATACATTTAAAATATTAAGAAAAACAAAATAGTTCAACTAATTAAATTACACCGATTTATACGTTCCCTATGTTCTACTTTTATATATTTTTATTGAGTAATATTGTTTAAATTATTAAAATCTAAGAATACATATATAACGTTACCGGTACGTTTCAAAAGAAGATATTTCACTTTATTTTATTTCTATTTAGTTGACTATATTTTATACGCAATTTATATTCAAAATATTTTTCTACACCAAAAAATAAAAAAAATAAATAAAAACACAGCCACCCGAATAAACGTTCCATAAAAACCGCATACATTTTTTCTATGATCGTCAAACGGGAATTGTCAATTTTTGTGTTATTTGAAAAACATTTGCAAAAAACATATCCCAAACGAAGTGAGTGCATTTGCAGCTAAAGGGTTGAAAAAAAAATATAAAAAAAAAACAAAAATATCAATACAATTTTAGACGGGAGTCCTTCACTGAAGTGTGGGGCAGAGGTCGTCCGGAACGGCGCCCTCCACGAGGAGTGGAGCGAGCGCGAGCGGCGCGCCAGTACAGCTGAAAACACGGTAAGGATCATCCTTTTCATTTTCTGATACTTGTCGTTTTATTCACTTTATGCTTTCTGTGTTATTTTTTTTTTATTTTTTTTTGATAAAATATGTTGTTTTTTTTGTAGCTTTTATGAACTGTACGAAAATATTGTTTTTAAGGCTACTTTTGTATGATAATTTGTTTAATTATCTTCTCATGTCTTTTTTTATTAAATATTTCTTAGCAGTAGTGAGTATTTGGTAGTACATATTTAGACAGACATTGAAATTCAAATAGTAAACTGAAGTTACATTTAACGCGAATAAAAATAAGTAATTAGAAATAATATTAATTATTCTATTAATATTGTTAAAATAATTTCAGAATCATATAAAGAATTTATTTCAAATATACAATTATGTTTTAATAATAAGCATACAAATTAAATATAAACAAGATCAAATTCATGTTAAATTTATTAATACAAAAAAATAACATTTCGATTTTAGTTCACAAAAGCTTATTTCAAAGAAATTTCAATCCGTCGAATAGAGATCCACAGATAATGGATATAATAGTCCTTTCACTAATAACGTTTTCATGTTTTTAGTTTATGATGTTTTATAATAAATTTACCATAACTAAAATGATGAAAGGCATCAGAATAAAAATTAAATTTCAATTTTATAAGTTTTTTTTTGAGCAAGCGTCTCTTGGAAACCGTCCAACACATATTACCGTACACTTCTACATTTTAAACGTATGGTATAGTGGTCAGAGCGTTTAGACGGTCTCCAAGTGGCGCAAGTTCAAATCCCGCTACCTAGTCTAGGTTGATTTCAATTATGTAGCTTACTTTTTTATTGATTTTACATATACGGTAAATAATTTTATACAAATGATGTCGAAATAACATGTTAGATTAACATTTGTTATATGTCTAGACAGAGTTCGATACAATATTTGAACTTCGACATAAAATATACAACGCTCTTTAATATTTATAAATAAAATTATATTACAACTTGATGAACAGCTTTGGCGTCTTTTAAAAAAATCTAAATTAAATCAGCTTCACGGTGTATCCCTCACACAACAGGGTAGGCAGAGATAACCTAGCGTTAAGACACTCCGTTCCCCACTTTTCGCCGAGTTTTAGAGGCATTGTTTGTTAAGTGGCGGAACTCAACGCCGCGCTTTGCCTCGACACCAGAGCGAAGAAATGATAATATAAAGTAAAGTATGGAAACGTGGTGGCAGCGGTGACTGGTTTAGTATAGTAGGTTATTGTTAGTATTTAGTTATGATTTAGCCCAATTCGTACTGCACTTTCAACTCAATTTTTGAAGCTTTGCGTGTTTACTGGTAGAATTCTGAACTCGCACTTTATCTACTTAAACCAAATGAAAATAATATAATTTACTCAAGTGACAGTGGTTTAAAAATCAAGCGGAGATTGAACCGACAACCATTGCATTTACAGCCAAACGCTGTGCTTTTAAGCCATGTCGGCTACGAAATAAATTGTATGTATTATAATATATTTACCCACAACGCCGTGTTTAAAATTTCATTCTTATTTTTCTTATTTCTTTCTTTTGTAGTTTCATGCTGTTCATTCGGTACATAGCAAGGAAGGCAGGGGAACCTGCCTACCTAGTGTTACGATGTTTTCGTAAGACATTTCCATTTTCCACTTTTCACTGAATTCAAGCATTATGAGTTCAGTGGCAGAAGTCAAAGTCCCACTCTGCCTCGTTATAGGATAGTATACGAAAATATTAAACATTTCATTCCTCCGCGTGAGAATCGAACCCACAACCTTCGAGTTGACAGTCTCACATCAGTGCCCCTGCGCCACGACGAGCTCTCTCTTTATTTCTTCGATTTTTTATAGTATTTTCCTTTTACAGTCCCTTACATCGAGTACAGCGAGTAAGCCGGTAACAATAAGTACGTCGACACTAAGTAGGAGAGAGCATCTCATAGCGGAAGAAATTCCAGGACCAGAGAGTTGTGTTTAGTTTGTTAGTTGATTAGTTCAATTTGTAATATAAATAAATATAAATATATGTATAATGTATGTATTGACTGTGAAAATTGTGATAAATGCGATGTAAATAATGTAAATGATGGAAAATAATAAAATTTCAAATCATATTTGGTGTTTTCTTTTTCTAATTTAATTATTATATAAATCGCAAATCACGAGTTTTTCTTTTTTTTCCTATTTTAAAGACATCATGCTTAGAGTTGGAAATTTAAGCACTGTTCATATTTAGGTCCCCAAAATTTCTATTATAAATAAATACGGCGATATAACAAGTCCAAGTAAATTTCCAACCCTTTCACCAGCCGTAGGCATATTAATGAAATATTTTCAACGAAAAAATTCAAAGTTAATGTTTTTTCAAAATTTTAATAGACCAAAAACCTTATACAGATTTTACAGAATTTGACTATATCTTGTAGAAACTAGAGGCGACTTCCGTTGACCTCTGAGAACCAAGTATCGATATTCATTAAAAAAGTGATGACAGTGGACGAGGCAAGAGGGGCGTTTGCCTCGTAAAGTATTTATCATTCCATAGAGGTAAAAAATGAAATTAAAAAAACGGTATTATTCTGAATATCTCTTTGATTTATAAGGATAGAAAAAGTGATATTTAAATAGATATCTATAGTGTTCTGTTGACCATTAAAGACTACAATCGAGACGGCTATAATTTTTATTTATACAACTTCAAAAGTACTAAAGGCCAGTCGTGGCGCAGCGGCGCGAAGTGTGACTGCAAAACCGACTGGTTGTGGGTTCGATCCCCACTCGAGGAGATGAAATTATTTACCTAAATATATATTTCCATTTCTTCGCTCTGGCGTCGAGGTTAAGCGCGGCGTTGAGTTCTGCCACTCAACACGCAATGCCTCCAGAATTCGGCAGAAAGTGGGGAACGGAGTGTCTTAACACTAGGTTGCCTCTGCCTACCCTGCTGTATGCGGGATACAGCGTGAAGCTGATTTTGATTTTGAAGTAGTAAAATCAACTATACCAACGGTTGTTTCAGTCGGTCGGTCTATAAGCAATTTAGTTGAAGTTATTACATCATAATTATATGATTAATTTCCACCGTATTAGCTATTCGTGTGTCAATGAAGGCAATTTCAGTAATGATTGAGTTTTGAGGGGTGTTTGGAAGTAGCCTGGGATTGCTATCGATAGGTAATTATTTTCTAATTAAATAATAATTTATTAATTTTGTTATTTTTATAGCTTTTTTTATAGCCACACAGCAGAGTAGGTAGTACCTAGGAAACTAATGTTAAGACACTCCGCTCCCATTGAGATACTTTCGTTCTCTACTTTCCGCCGAATTATAGAGATTATCGTTCCATCGAGCTGGACTCCTCTGCTCCAACGGTCAATATAACTTCAACATACTAGCGAGCGATGTCGGTACCTGCAGTTTCTCTACGAAGTACGTTGGGCAACTTGACATTTGAGGACTAGAGCGACTATTAGTATCAACGTTTCAGCACCATTGGCTATGACGGGTAAGTCGCACTTATCGACTTACATACATATAAAAAATAATAGGAAAAATTATATCATATAATAAAAATATAATTTTATTTTATTTATTTATATAATTTTTTCTATTATTTTTTTATTATATATCATATATAATTATAAAAAAATAATATTATAATACTCATCCAGCTACTAACTAACATAATTAAACACCTAATAGATACTAGTCGACATATCTAAATTAAAATGTCAGAACTTCATCAGTTTACCAATAAAAATTATTTTCTTGCATTGAAACTGTGCCTTCACTTTACCGAGAGGCTTTTCCAATTTGTATCCATCAACTTGACTTAAATAAACTTTGGTCTTTTTATAAGCGCTAGCTCGATTAACCCGGCGGCTGTTGGTCTTATTTTTTGCGATCTTTTTTCTGTTTATTGGCTGCATGAATTTTTGCATTTTATATTTAAAAATAACAGCACTGTGGCGCTTTGGTTGAGTTTTTGTGAGGAGATTCTGCACGTGATCGTTGTGATTATGAATTGCTTTTCAACTTCACTCTGTATCCCGCAGGGTAAGCAGAAGGAACCCAGTGCCTCAAGCACTGTTTTCCACGTTTTCCAGCCGAATTCTGCGCATTGAGTGACGGAACTCAACGCCGCGCTTTGGCTCGACACCAGAGCGAACAAAATGAAAAAAAAAAACAACTCCTCGACTGGGTACCGGACCCACAACACACTTTGTGCCCCTGCGCCACGACTGGTCTCTTGAAGCCATAAGGCCATAATATATGTTTTGTTTATATCACTTAAATAGCACATGTGTTTAATGCATCGAGGTTAATTGTTTGTGTGAGTTATGCAGGTAGCCTTAGGGGAAATCCCGAAAGCGCAATAATGAACAGCTAACCTAATCCTCGGACCAACTAAACAATTACGAGACCTCTCCCGCTCATATTCTATTAAAGAGCTTAGGACAAACATTCGATATGTAATTAGTAAAGCTAATATGAGTTTCGTTTCTTTTCCATATCTTTTTCCTTTACTAGTAAAGGAGGTTAAATCTGTTAGCCGCACTCAGAGATCTGAATTAGCGTTTAATTGATTTTAAAACAGTACAACAGCGTTTAATTGAGGCCGGTCGTGGCGCAGTGGCACAAAGTGTGACTGTAGGACCGACTGGTTGTGGGTTCGATTCCCACTCGAGGAGATGAAATATTTACTTAAATTTATATTTCCATTCTCTGGTTTCGAGGCAAAGCGCGGCGTTGAATTCTGCCACTTAACACGCAATGCTTCCAGAATTCGGCAGAAAATGGGGAACGGAGTGTCTTTCACTAGGTTCCCTCTGCCTACCCTGCTGTGTGCGGGATGCGGGAACAGCGTGAAGTTGATTATTTAAAACAGTACAAAAACATTTGTGTACATTGTTTTCATATATCTCCTCCCCGTATTCAATAGCTGCGGGGGTCTATTAACTACACCACATAGGCAGTAATTTATAGGCGTGACAGAGGAAACCTATTTTCCCACCCGCACACCGTTTCCCACTTTCGCTTAAGTTTCGAAGTTTGAGGCGTCAGAAATTTAAAAATTCTTTATCCAAGTGGGAATTGAACTCACAACTGCCCGTTTACATTCAAGCCATTGTACCGCTGATCTCAAAATAACTTAAAAATAAATAAAATATTATTACTCTGTTTACACAAGCATTATACGATACCAAAATAATAAAAATAACATGCAAAATCATCAAAACAAAGTATAAAAAATAACGATAGTGATGTCAAGTGGGGAACTAAGGAAGTGGGGATACAAACACGCTCGTTAACAAGCTACCATGCGTGAATAACGATATGTTGTTTAGTGTGCAGTTATCCCGTAAATAGGATGCCGCGAATATTATTTTTAACTGAATTCAAAAAAGGAGGTTATCTTTTTAGCGTGTATGTTTGAGCTATTGCTGGAATTTCATAGGACGTTAGTTTATTTAGTGGTATGTAGTTGTGTGGGATGATCGTCTTCCTTGACATTCTAAATATTTATATCAGTTTCACGCTGTATCCCGCATGTAGCAGGGTATGCCGAGGGAGCCTAGTGTTAAGACATTCCACTTCCCATTTTTTGCCGAATTCTGCAATCATTGCGTGTTGAGTGACGGAACTTAACGCGGCGTATTTTTTTAGTAACAACTAATTAGACACTACATTGAAATCATTTCAAATAGCAGTTTATACAAACGCTTTGCTTTATTACTGTTATATTCTACATAACTACATCTATATAACTAAAACACATAACAACAAAAAAAAACATTTTTCATTTCTCTAAAATGTTCTATTTCAAAAGGTATAATTGTACAAAAGAATTAGAACGTCTAAAACAGTCTTTGTAAGGTGGCAATGAGGTATTTCATTACAATTAGGTTACTGAGATATGTGTAATTTATACGTATATGTATGTATATTCTAAGAATTTTTCCTTCCAGTGTGGAACACCCGCGTTCTCGTTTAGCTCGTAATTTTTCATTGAGTCGGGAAAGCCTCCAATTAAGTTTCTCTTTACTGTTTGCCTCTTGAACAGAGAAGAAAAATGAACAACAGTGGGAAAGGACAGAACGTACGTTATATACCAGTATGTATGTACGTATACTGTAGTATTCGTGGGTATATTTTGTTTGTAAAGAAAGAATTTATGTATGGGATTTTGAGAGTGGAAGTGTGTATTTTTGTGTGCTTGCAGGTAATTTTTTACTTTACAAATTTTGCTTTCATAAGTTTAAAGACCGCTGTCGAATATAAGAAATGATGTATCATAAAGACGTTACGTTTATTGGAAGAGCTGTTTCTAAATTGTATTTTCCTATATTGCTTATCTAGTAATGACTATATTATAAATAACATTTGTATAAAATGAGGCCAGTCGTAGCGCAGAGGCGCAAAGTGTGACTTTAAAACTGACTGGTTGTGGGTTCGATCCCCACTCGAGGAGATGAAATATTTACTTAAATTTCTATTTCTATTTCTTCGCTCTGGTGTCGAGGACAAGCGCGGCGTTGAGTTCTGCCACTCAACACGCAATGCCTCCAGATTCAGCAGAAAGTGGGGAACGGAGTGTCTTAACACTAGGTTCCCTCTGCCTACCCTGTTGTGTGCGGGATACAGCGTGAAGCTGATTTATTTTTTATTTTATTTGTATAAAATAACATAGTACATTGTTAGAGAACAGCAAGTAAAACAAATAACACATACATATATTGTTAGTAAAACACAAGGGTTAAGTATAACAATCGTTTACTACTCGTAATAAACGAATTGTTTTATTGCTATGACATCGCCGTGTCCGCCATAAAGTATTTACCAGCGCGACTTGACTGAGGTGTAAATGAAGCATTATTTTATTTGCTATAGTACTATAAACTCACTCAATTCACCTAGAAAGCCTATAAAGTTTGTTGGGTTGATTGAGTCAGTATTTTTATTGTTTTTGATCGTGAATCAACGGTAAATGTTCGAGTAATAAAAACATTTTATGATTGTTTCCACGTGAAAATTTGTGGGCCGTATAATGCTCTTCTACAGTCGTTTTCTTATTGAGAGCTCCCTTCTGGAGACACTATTAAATTTCTTTAGGGATATTATTTTAATAGTTCACAGTTTCGTTTGCGCGTCGTATCGGGACTGCATTGCGGCTAAGTTATAGAATACGGTCTTTTCGCTATGAAAGAGAATATGTGAGTTTATTTTCCCGTTGTGTTATGTAAAACGATAGAGGCGTTCAGATAAATCATATTTGTGTATGCAATTTTATCTATTTCTTCGATATGAGTCTGTATATAGTCTACTGGGATGATAGAGAATGAAATGATTGTGGCTGTGGCTTATCATACATCGGTCAAACAAAGAGAAGCATCGGTGTTAGGGTGAAGGAACACATCTCCGATATCAAGAATGGGCATGTATCGAAGTCAGCTGTGTGTAACCATACTGTGGATAAACCCAGCCACTACATTAGGTTTGACAAACCCCAAATCCTCACTAAGGAAAACAGATACATTCCTAGAATTATCCGCGAGGCTATTGAAATACAAAAACATCCTAATTTCAATAGGATGGCTGGAAACCTTCTACCACCTGAGACCCACTCATTAAATCATTGTCTCAAACCCACCTTACCAGAGGACAAGATATTATCAGCTCATTCTGCAGGAATCCTGGGCAGTACGCGAGGCAATTAAGAAATGGTTGGCGGTAGTTTGATATAATAATTATGTCAACTGACAGACGAATGCCACCTCAGTCTACCCGTGACCATGGACTACTGCAAAGTGTTCGAAACGTCGGATTTCCAAAATGTAAAATCTTAAATATACGCGATGAATCCGGTTACATTAGTTTCATTTAAAATTAAATGATTATTGTACTAATTTTAATAATAGCCTGACTAGAAAATAAAATTAGGAAAAGGCAAAAAATATAGAGATATTTCACTATATATAGTGAAATAATTTAAAATAATGTTATTAATATGATTTGTTAGTTTTTCTTTAATATCTTTAAGTAAAAGCAGATTGATAGTAGTACACAATGTCGCACTTTATCTAGACAAGTTTCGACAGTAAAAAATACGTATGAAGCTAGAGAATTCACGACCAAGGCGTGCGTGCTATTCACTACGATTGCAAAAATATATTAAATCGTATACGAAAAACACATTATATATTTAAGGTCATAATTCACTTGCTGTATATGGATTATCTAAAATTATTTGTGTCAAAACGACCAGATCTTATGCGGCTCCGAACGGGTACTTAAGTAGTGATATAAGGATGGAATTTGGCGTCGACAAATGTGCGAGCATGCATGTAGTACGGGGGAGTGTGATAAGATCTGACAATATTTGTATTTCAGATTCTATTTCCTTCAGAAGTCTTGGTGAAGGTGAGACGTGTAAATATCTTGAAATGTCTGAACCAATGTCATTGGATATTGATATTGGTGAAGGAGCGAACCTTTCGTCGCCTGAAAAAAGTGCTTGGCAGTTTTTTATCTGGTGTCAACAAGGTGGGTGCTTTTAACAGTTGGGTTATACGGCCTTTACTTTTGACATTGTAAGATGGACACAGACTGAGTTAGACTCTGCTATCTATGTAAACTATTGACGACATACCGAATGCGAACGCCAAATATCATCTACCTAGGGAGTCCCTTAGAAATATAGTATCTGGTTGTTCTCATCTTGCTATTGGTAAGTTTTGCATAGATAAAATCAAGTAGCCAAGATAATACAACAGAAACTTGTTCTTCAATATGGTCTTGAGGAATTAGAGGTGCCTTACTACATATAGGTACAAATTTCTTGTAGTGCTTTGCTCTGATATTACTATGTAATATCAATATTTCTATTGTACATGATGACATTATTGTGAAGGCCGGAAAAGAAAAATTATCTAAATATTTGGACTTAGCGAATGAGGTTACTGCTATATAATATGTCAAAGAGGCTATCATTGTGCCGATAGTGGTTTCAGTTAACTGCTTGATAGCAAAAAGCTTCGATCAACATCTTAAGAGGTTATCGCTTATCTGTTGGATCAAGAACTAGATGCAGAAGGCCGTTTTACTTGAAACGTGGGGCCATAGAAACCGATGTCTTGGATCTTTGCCGCACCGTCGAAAGCGTATTTTTTTTTTAATCAGCTTCACGCTGTATCCCGCACATTGCAGGGTAGGCAGAGGGAACATAGTGTTAAGACACTCCGTTCTGCACTTTCTGCCGAATTCTGGAGACATTGCGTGTTGAGTGGCAGAATTCAACGCCGTGCTTATCCTCGACACCAGAGCGAAGAAATGGGAATATAAATTTAAGTAAATATTTCATCTCCTCGAGTGGGGATCAAACCCACAACCAGTCGGTTTTACAGTCACACTTTGTGTCCCTGCGCCACGACTTGCCTCAATTTTTTTATCATATTTTTAATGTATTTTTTATAACAATTTATATTTAAAAATGTAAAATTTAACCTTTTATGTACCAAAAATACATAATGTTGTAAACATAATTATTAAGCAAACAGAACTTTACGAGCTAAATATTACGCATCACTCCCGTATCCCGCTTTCCCGAATATGGTAAAATTAATTCACTTCAAACCGACCAACTCATTGATCACTCTCCCTGCTAATAATCTCGTTCACAGTTTAATTGCTACAAAATCAGCTACAATTCACGTATTGTACATATTGTTTGGTCCGGTGCGTGCGATACGTTCATTATTACACGATATTACCTTATAGTACTTTGTAAATCATGAATCAATTTAGTATACGGACAGTCGGTTATTATGTTTGTTTGTCGATAAATATTGGGTAAGTCGGTTTATCTAATTTACTCCTTTGATAAATTGCCATATTAATGATAATATAGTAGTTATAATATATTCATATCTTGGGACAATCTTGGATAAGTATAATATCAGGGTAGGCATAGGAAACTTCCAGAATACACTCTATTGTCTAAGATTTGTTTTGTTACCAGAGCTAGGAAATGAAAATAATTAATTTCTCCGAAAGGAATCGAACCCACAGCCGTCACGATTACTGACACACGCTGTGCCGATGTTATGCAACGACCTCATTTATTATTCTTACTTTTATTATAACGACTGAATTGTTAAAAACAAAAGGCACTTATTGATTTTAGTGAACTTTTATAAATTTTTACATTGATTATAAAATAAGCACGATTCGGTCTTACAATAAAAAAACAAACCGAAGGTTCCGTACAAAAATTGGAGATCTCGGGCTTTTTCTGAAATTCAGGCTTAGCTTAGCCAGAGCCCTTTCATCTGAAACCTCACTTGAACCAGTTTCACTTGACTTTAATACCAAATTTTGCACCCTTTTGAGGCTATTATATAAGGGTATGTATAGTTTCAGATATTTTCCTAAACTAGTACTTACTACCTGTATCTACAGGCCTAGCTAGCTAGCTGCCAAATTTCATAATTCTAGGTCGACCAGAAATACTCTATTTTGATTCTCTTTACACTGTTGAAATACGCTTTTTTCGCTTTATAAACGGCCATATCTTTTTGAAACAACTGTAGAAATACGTTGTATTTCAAGAAACAATCGGTCTGTAGATCTAAGTATATGTTTTAAGCTTCAACTCGATGTCTCCAAGCGTTCTTGATATAAAAGCTCTTGACAGGCAGACAAACAGACGGACAACAAATTGATCTTGTGAACGTCCATTTTTTCCTTAAAAGGTACGTAACCCTAAAAATAAAAAAAATACATTTTTTTATTTACCTTATTTTACACTTTTGTAGTACACACACAGCATGACTATTTGAATATCTTGCTGACTCCAACACATTATCTCGCAAAAGGTAACCACCACAAGTCAAACATTTATACCCCAACAAATATTCCTATCAATCCACAATTAATCACACAACCAAAAGTAGCGATCCCACAAATTCGCATCAACGAAATTATTGAATCAAAAATCCTTTTATTTTGTCCGGGTGACCAGCAAAGGGCCGAGGGAGATGATAAATCTTCATTTGCCTTGTTCGCACATCCGACCCGCTACACCCAATTAGTTAGCCGGGCTGACACCCCGCTCGCTCGGATTTCCGCTGCGGTCACCTACATCCATTGTTAGCGACGACTGCGGATTGCAAAGGTTGTAATGAAATAGTTTTTGAAAAAAAGGACGTTTTATAGAATTTATAGTTCTCGATAATGGTCAGTCTGTTAGACAAGAAATATTGTATTTGTGAGCTTGATGTGAGATTTCTTTTTGAAATTAAATGTTACTGTGGTTTGGTAACATTTAATTTCAAAAAGAAATCTTACATCAAGCAGGTTGGTAGATGGTCTGTTACATGTTACCTTACTCTAATACAGAATAAGAAGCCATCGAAACATAATGGTGGGCGAAAGTGTAGTGACTGTAGAAGATTGTTACATGTTTGATCACCTACTCAAGAAACTGTTTTCCTTTTAAAAAAATGCTAAAATATAATTTTCCTGGTCTCATCAGATTCTATCCATCAGCGTGTTACAATGGATGTCTTATTAATTGGCAAAAAGTAAAAATTAATTGCTAAAAATTTAAAAAATACGACAGAACAAATTAATAAGATGAATGTAATCAGCACAAACTCGATATGTTTAGGTTAGGTTCAGTCAAGTTTAGGTTAGGTTAGGTTCCATCAGCCATCTTACAATTCCATCATCAGACCAGCTTGATGTACCATCGTTATATTGTGTTTTCATCTAATTAATATATAATAGCCAAGTTTCATGATGATAAAACAATTAGAAGTGCATGAATTTGAAATTGTTAGATATAGAAATATGTAATATAAAAAGTAAACATCTCATAGATCCCAATCACCGATTACTATCGGTGTTAATTATTAACTAAAAATATTTTATATGCTGAATACGTACATAATAATCTTTTCGACGTTCAACGTTTTCTAAATAAGTATATACATACATACTCTCTGTTATTAATAACTTAATTACCCTACATTTATGTAATAAGAAAAATAATATACTTTAAAAGTCCAAAACATATCAAGCTAAAAACGCTTAAGCCATATTTATTTTCACCACGGTCGACCTAAGCTTGGGCAGCAAATAAACGAGCGATCCTAGTTAATACATTAATCGATCGGTTGGTAGCGAAGCGCGCAATCCCAGTTAGCGGATCAACCAATTTTGAAACTCCCGGCAATTACAAATGATCGATTAATGATTTGGTCTAGATTAAGTATTATGATTCTTTACAATTTATAAAATACAACTATATATGTCAGAGACCAGTCGTGGTGCAGCGGCACGAAGTGTGACTGTAAAACCGACTGGTTGTGGGTTCGATCCCCACTCGAGGAGATGAAATATTTACTTAAATTTATATTTCCATTTCTTCGCTCTGGTGTCGAGGTTAAGCACGGCGTTGAGTTCTGCATTGCGTGGTGGATCTCAACTCTACGCTTTTCGTCGATGCCAGAACGAAGAAATAAAAATATAAATTTAAATAGATATTTCATTTCCTCAAGTGGGGATGAAACTCACAGCGTTTATAGTCACACCCTTCTGCCCCTACGCCACGGTTGGCCTCAATATGTATAGTTAATGCTGTAATATGACAAGAAAATTATGTTGTTACTCTACAATTCTTTATTTTAAGTTTAATATCCTCGTTTGGTAACAGGGCACGGCATTGAGTTCCGCCACTCAACATGAGATGCCTCATCCGTCGGAAAATGAGAAATGGAGTGTCTTAACACTAGGTTCCCTATATCTTTCCTGCAGTTTCCTGCAAAACAGTTGCTTATATTTAAAACATTTTTGTTTCTAGCTTAGAACATTTGACAGACAATACACAAAAAGTGCAGAATAGAATATTTTATCTCGTGATTTTGGCTCAGATCATTAAGAATGACTAATAGAATCCAAAATTAAACAAAAATCAAGTTTCATAAATCTTATTAACCTTTCCTGTTTCCAATTATTTGGAAAATAAATATTTTTAATGTATATTTGAGTACAGGCTAACCACTTAATTATTATTGTAAAAATATGTTTTTTAAAGAGCAACTCAGGATATGGTTCACCGTCGTACAGAGAGTACTTGTATTAAATTAAAGATTCAAAAGTCCTTGTGAAGTCACAATTGAATAAACAATTTTTTTATTTCAGAAGACTCCATCATATCACAGCCTTTTTGAATGATGAGAGTATTTTAAGAGTTTATATTAAGAATATATAAGTATACTATAGGAAAGTCAAATATTTTTTTTTGCATATGGATAAGTTAAAGCATTATAATTACTTCTATTATATCTGTGTATTTCAGAAAAAATGACCCTGTGACGAATAAGAAATATTATTTTGACATATTATAAAATTGCTTATATTTACTCTGATGTTAAAGAGTATATTATTAACTACCTAAATATACTATTGAAATTGAAATTATACCATAAATTTAAAAAATATTCAAGTTTTCTTTCAACATATGGCGAAAAGTATTCCTTTACGTCACAGACTATGATCTACCAGAACTAACAAAAGCAGGTATTAAAACCAAATCATCTCCTATTATCTAACAGATTTGTTTATATTCTTTCCCAAAATAATAAAAAAGTAGCTTAATTTTATCACATTACGAAATAATTAGCGAAATAAATTCTTGTTAGTCACTTCTTGGACAATTCACAGTAGAAAAGTATTCATTGCTGATTAAACGTATTACAAAATCAAAAAAACATTCAACGTGAGCAATTCTTGACAATAACAAAATATTAATAATCATAAAATAAATACNTCAATATTTTGGCAAGCTAATGAAATGATGGTGCGTATTATGCCCTATAGCTTGCACGTTGACTGTGCCTCGCCATTCGTCTGGTATCCTCAATCTGATTTCCAGCATAAATTGCACAGATACAATTACAAATCCAAGTCACGTAATATTTCGCCGTGAATATTTGACCATCTCTGCAGTAACTCCATCTGCTTTCGCTGCTTAACCACATTTCAGACTACTCTTAACTTGGTGGTATGTCAACTTCACCATCGGAAGTGAAGTGGAAGTTGCATTGCCAGAAATTTAAAAATTTGTGGGCAGATTCAACCAGATTATTGCAAATTTCGGTATTTACAACCAGATTTAAGTATTGGATTTTTCTCACAATATTTCACATTATGTAATGTCAGGCTCCAACGCTTTTTTATTTGTTTCGGCATTTTTACTCAGTTGATGTAATCCCAGACTCGTGGAAGATCGATGTAATGCACTCATTCCCGAAGGAAGGCGATGAGTCAGATCCAAATAACTGCAGGCTCAATCACTATCACGGCTTTGCTTTCTAAAATTATGCAGAGCATATATATAAATAGCCAGCTCTTGCTGGTTATCTGGAGGATCTCCGATTAATAAATGAATATTTACCCATAAACCTTGACATTCCCTATGGCTGCGCGAATTAATTTTAAATTATACAAATGATACTTTTGATCTCTCCGTAATTTCCAAGTGTTACACATGAGTTATAAATTAAAATTTTTAAACATTCCTTGTGCACTAAGCTTTACAATTCCTAATAGTCACAGTTTTGTTCCGGTAATATGTCACGTAACGCACAGGAAGTGACGTTTTCATCCCAAAAAACTTTTCAAGTTAAAAATAACTAGCATTTAATTAAATTATCTTGTTTTTAGCTGTAGTAATGTAATATAGGTTAGATTTTTGTTGAATTACTACGTGATAAATAAAAGAAAACGAATTAATTTGTGTTTAAAACATCGTCACTACTCGGAATACTTTTTCTGTACCCCGAAGACACAGAAACTTCCGTCACAGTTTTTGTCGAAACTAACTTTAGTATAATAATGGCAATTTTACAAATACGATTATAGTGGTGCCAGGAAGACAAAAACAATACAAATTAGTAGATTTTACTTGTGTAAGTTATCAAACTCACCGTGACTACTCAGGATTTTCCGGTACTATAGTTTTCGTAGGACAAAATTAAAATATTGATATTATTTAAAATTACTGTAAATTTATCACATAAGAGTTGAAAAAACACTTAAAAAAATACCTGTGAATATATTTAAACACTTAAACATATTCAAAGTCTAATATATTAAAAGTAAGACGTATTTGAAATCGGCAAGTGTACCGTGGGACAGTCGAAATGTTTACATCATATTTTGCTTTCTTTTAAATATAAAAATAGTTATCCGCTTTTTATGGTACTTTTTAATTTAAGTCAACATTAAAACATTTACTTTAACTATATAAAATCTTATTTCCACATGATCCATATAATAAATTAGAAATAAAAGTGCTTAAAGTTGTGGGACAGTCTAATTTTGCTAGGGTCATTTTTTCTGAAATACACTCATATTTACAGCTTAATGTCAGTTCACATACTCCGCTCTTCTCATTTCATAAAAATTCAAGATAGAACTTTTAAGGGTATAATCTATTTAACTTTAACCATTTATGTCAATGTAAAATTCATAGGCATTTATTTTTTTCATCCATTTACAACAAAATTGGGATAAATTACGAAAGACCTTCCTAGTCGGATGTTTTGCAAATAAGTTTTTAAAATAAAAAAAAAATCGGTTAGCTGCGAGTCAGACTCGCATATGGACAGGCACATGGACTCACTCTGTATGAAATGAACTACAAATATAAGTAAATACTACAAGTATTTCTTTCTATGAAATATCTATAAATTTTCACATTTTATCTTTTTTTTTCTTTGTCTGTGCTATAAAACATTGCTTCGTACGAAATTTTTAGACTCTGAGAGTTCACAGGATGTCCCCTGTAGGTTTTAATTCTCTTGCGAGTTTCGACAATTTGCAACATAAACAGCTGTATCTTTTGATTCTACTGGCTTAGAAGTTTGATTTTTTCACAGCTCCAAGGGACAGTAGACCTGAGTATTTGATATAAATTTTAGCTTGATGTTATTTTTTAATTACCTCCTACGCGCATGCGTTCCTGAGAAAAAGGGCCTTTAAGGACGGATGGACGGACAACAAAGTGATCCTATAAAGGTCCGTTTTTTCCTTTCAAGTTACGGCAACTTAAAAAAAAAACGCATAATTTATTAAAAAATAAAATATACATTTTCGAATAATAACAGTTTAATTATAACAATAAAACAGATGCATAAAGAGTAAACAATAATAATAGATACATTTTTAATGTAATTAATAAAAACAATATAAGAATTTCTTTCTTGCAAGAAAAGTGACTGTAAAAACTCATCTGAAGTATTCTGATGACAAGTATTATTTTATTATAATATTCAATATATAAGAGATAAAATAACCTAAGGTGCAAATAGAATTAATATTCATCATTTAATTTACTCTTGCAAGTGAAGCACTAGTACAGTCCAACCGTTGGAAAATGGCAACTGACTTTTAATTTAAACACAGCTCCTACTTTTGTTATTATATTCAGTTCGTTCCTGCCCTGAGAAAAAGACCAAGCCATCTCGGTAGAATACGTCGTGTTTAGTTCCAAAATTGTATTGGATGCCTGCCAAAGTGATAATTGGCCTCCATAAATACGTGCCAACTGTGGTGCCTTGTGTGTTTTCGGTTTTTATATTATGATACAATTTGTTTGAACATGTATATCATGACTTCATCGCTTAGAAAATATGGTCATGGGAAGTTAGGCAGATCCTAGAATATAATACCATAAGGCTGTCATATCTGTTTACTTTATATAATACTATCGGCCCCCATAGGGCTACGCCCGATTAAAATATACAATTTATTTAAGTATATTTAAGAAAAAAAATCTACCAAGCGTGTGTCGGACTCGCCCACGAAGAGTTCTGTACCAATTTCAGGATTGTGATTGGGAAATACCTAATAAGTTTTGATGATACGGAGAATAAAGTTGAGAAACTTAAGTTTACGGGTATATACACTTATTTTGTATGAAATTAACTACAAATACAAGCCAATATAAGAAATATTTGTAAATGTTTACTTTTCGGATTCTTTCCTTTATTTGTATTGAGATCTTACTTTGTCCTAACTGTTGGTTTGAAAAATTGATTTTGGACACGCGGCGAATTTCATACAAAATGATGCAAAAACGAAACATATTGTGTTCATATCTTTTGACTGTGTTGTAATTAGAAGCTTAATTTCTGAGCTACAAGAAACTGTAAAATTGATAAATGATATTCAGGATATCTGATATTAATTTCAGCTTGATATCTTAACGCGATCTCAAGTAAAAAGATCTTGATAGACGAATTGACGGACAATAAAGTGATCATATAAGGGTTCTGTTTAATTCCTTTTGAGGTACAGAACCATAAATATGGATATTTTTTTTAGTTTAGTTATCTATATTGTTATCCACTTAATAAATCGTAATTTAGGGCTTTTGAGAATTATCGCATTTAATAGAAAAAAAAACTTTATAAAACACTAAGCTTCATGCCCCCTAGAGGGTTAGGAGAACGGAGCGCCAAATACTACGATCTCTACATACCTCTTTCGCATAGTCCACTGTCATCAACCTCTTTATACATGCCCTCTGGGTAATTCTCATGCTTTTTACGTGTCCTTCCTCCAGTATATTTGATACTGTGTTTTCGAAGGTCATCCCTACCTCTCTTACCGCTCACTTTTCCATCATAAATCTTTTTTGCCATTCTTTCGACGTACCCAAACCGACTGAGCGCGTTCTTCTTCTTTCTCACCGTGATATTATCACTGGTACCTGCCATTCTGTGTATCTCTCCATTGTGATTCGATTAGCTAAGCTGACTGACTGAGCATTATCTGCAACACAGCAGGGAATTTACATTCAAGTCAACTACTTCCACTCTCATGTCACTCAGTTTTACTCCTTGGAGATAGCTAACCAAATACAAATTTAACAATAAAGGTGACACGGCGCATTCTTATTTAACATCCGATTGGATGTCAAACCAGAGCGACATGCCAGCTCCTACTCGCACGTAGGCTGAGTGATCTCTGTAAAATGAACACAGCCTGCAGCAAGGTTCCACTCACGTTGTACCGGGGTAATATTTCCCATAATTTCATTCTCATAACTCACAAAAGCACAGAAAACTTCTTGGTTAACGGCCAAGAATTATTCCGTGATCATGCGGAGGGAAAAGATCTCATCCATACCTCCTCTTCCAGGTCTAAAGCGTTCCAGGCGTAAATTCCGATCTTGATCCTAAATCTTGAAGCTTTCATTCATTTATCATCATACAATCTCGAGTTTTTTTTATCATCATACAATTAAAAAATTGAACGCTAAAGATTCAGCCAATTCAGTAAAACAGTTGGATAAAATAACTGTTATAGCAATTAGAAAATTTATTGAACTAAGTGCTTTAAAGTGATATATTTTTTATTTATGATGCGAATGCAAAATTTTAACGGAAGCTTACCAGAATCCAATAGTGAAAACTGCATACTCTGCTTACTGTACTGTGAGCGGGATACACCGTGAAGCCGATTTAAATGTATTTTAAATTTATTCATAATTTTACCTACCACAAAATCATGAATTATATACAACTTAAAACAAATAACTTAATTTTGTTGACTTATTTACATGTGATAAAGTAAATTACATCAGTTATCACCACCATACAAACTATTTATATAAATCTAGGTAATTCAACATTAGAAGCCACAATTGGGTATTGATGTCAGATTACCGCAAGTGGGCGTGTAATGTAATGGAGGTTGTAATTATGTGAATCGATATACAGCTTTACCGATCGTCGATTTAAACGCTTTTGTCGGTCGATTGGAGTGGAAACACAACGCTTTGGATGTATGTTGGTCTTCGTTTCAGTTACTGAGATGAATGTTTTGTATATATTTAAATAAAATATAATATACAGATATGTATTTATTTATTTTTTACAAAAAATAAAGTACTTAAATAGTTTAAGCATATTTAGTGAAAGAAGTGACAAGAATCAAATGTTATGTCAGTTTGTATATCTAAATGGAAGACGAAGTAACGGAGAACGGAAGTGGAGAATAAAGTGTCTTGGCACTACGCTAGCTCTAGTATCTATTCAGAGGTAAAATATCTTGTCTGGTTTGTTAAGCATATATCATTTATGTATTATTTTTCCAATTGTGTTATAATATATTTAAAACTGAAGTCCATGACCATGGATTTATGAAGAGATTGATGGAAAGACCACACATACTTAAAAAACACACAAATTAAAAGCTTCTTTTTGTAAAAATAGAAAAAAATATATCAATCATTTTTTCTCTATTTTTCAAATATACTTACTAAAGTTAGTCTGGAACCAAAAACACATTGAAACGTAATAAAAATCGGCTTAGACGACGCATGACATGTATGAGCGAATATGAGAAGTGCTGTGGGATTAGGTTTTTGCGTTTTTTTTACAATTTTCAACCGTACGCTGTTTTGATAAAGTTGGCAAGCGAAATATATTTGTCCAGACATATTCTTAGGCCAAGTTTACATAAATGAAAAATATTTTCTTTTTTTTAACTTCACGTCGCATATAAGAGAGTAGGCAAAAGAAACTTAGTGTTAAGACACTCTATTTGCTATTTCACTCTAAATTCTGGAGATATTGCGTGTTGAATGGTGAAATTCAACGCCGTGCTATGCCTCGACACCAGGGCAAAGAAATGAAAATATTATTTATAATAACAATGACGATATTTCATTTCCGCAAGTGGCAATGGAACCTATAACCTGTCGTGTTTACAGTCACATTTGTGCCTCCGCGCCACGACTGGCCTCTATTTTCTTTTATTATATTAATTCTAAATTCAGATAACCAAGTACTGCCATTATTTAAAAAATCAAAACCACTTGCTTGAATATTTTGATTGAACTAAATATAATTTTATTATGTCACACTATGGATATCTTTCCAAATATTATTTAAAGAAAATACTGTACTAATATATAATTAATATATTTAAAGAATAGCTTCTAGAGGTTCCCAGATGATTACCCAGTAAAAACTAACTCACTTAAAGCTAAAAATAAAATAATAAAAAAAAAGTCTCTTAATTTTTCTCTAGCTACTTGCTCTGTAAGTGCTCAAGCAACGGTATTCCGTCACAAAGCAACAATGTACTGTATTGTTTGCAATAGCACTGTGGGGTGAGAGGGGTAATTACGAGCAAATGATAAATAATCTTAGTTCCCAAGAACGATGAGGCGGGCTGAAAAAATAACAGGTTAAATTTGTTACGAGAATAATAACGTTTTCTATGTTGTTGTGGAAGATATTTTTTAATCCTACTATCATACTACTATAATATTATACTATAATATTATACTACAAATATTATAAAGGCCAGTCGTGGCGCAGGGGCACAAAGTGTGACTGTAACACCGACTGGTTGTGGGTTCGATCCCCACTCGAGGAGATGAAATATATACTTAAATTTATATTTCCATTTCTTCGCACTGGTGTCGAGGACAAGCGCGGCGTTGAGTTCTGCCACTCAACACGCAATGCCTCCAGAATTCGGC
Organism: Heliconius hermathena; assembly: GCA_013403705.1. Taxonomy (NCBI): domain Eukaryota; kingdom Metazoa; phylum Arthropoda; class Insecta; order Lepidoptera; family Nymphalidae; genus Heliconius; species Heliconius hermathena. Next base: position 270,491 of record JAAIXJ010000281.1, read on the forward strand.
AGAAAGTGGGGAACGAAGTGTCTTAACACTAGGTTCCCTCTGCCTCCCAGTTTGCGGGATACAGCGTGAAACTGATGATTTAAATGAAACTTTACAGGAATGTTGCTTATACAACATAATAACACATAGGCTACAATTAATGTAAAGATTTTATGTAATTTAGTTATAATATAACACTAGATTTAGGCAGGAGAAGCCGAGTTTAGGTCGCTAGTTTATGATAAAAATATGTTATATGCATTATTAATGTATAACCGAGCCTAAAGCTTGTAAATTGATTTTGAAACCTCAAAATAATCATATCCACATAATATATTAAGTGCACTTGTCCATAATTATAATTAATTATGTATTGGTTTTTCATAATAGATGGTGAAACTAATAATAACGCAGTTAATTATACATTAATCAAATCAATACGAAATACTTCCAGAATTCGGCGGAAAGTGCGGAGCGGAGTGTCTTAACACTAGGCTAGGCTAGGCTAGGTCGTATCTCTACATGCGGGATACAGCGTCAAGCTGAAAAACAAGCTATTCGTTAATCACTTAACATTTTAAATACATTAACTACTTTTATGCATAGTAGGTATATATATATAAATAAATAAAATTAAATCAGCTTCACGCTGTATCCCGCACACAGCAGGGTAGGTAGAGGGAACCTAATGTTAAGACACTCCGTTTCCCACTTTCTGCCGGATTCTGAATGCACTGCGCCGCGCTTTGCCTTGACACCAGAGCGAAGAAATGGAAATACAAATTTAAGTAAATATTTCATCTCCTCGAGTGGGGATCGAACCCACAACCAGTCGGTTTTACAGTCACATCTCGTGCCACTGCGCCACCTCTGGCCTCCTGGTAAATATATTTAGATTATATTTCAATATTTATTTCGCACGATCGAGCCTCATAAAACAGTATTTCGAAGGCAAGTGAATAAACATTGCTGTGAACACGCCGCAGTTTTCCACATATAGTAAACACCTTCAAAGATGAATTCGACTTGACAAACAAACTGTAGGTATGAGTATTTTAATATTTTTCCCTTTGATCTTTTTGGATATATAAAAATGCTTTGGATCTTGACTCATTTTGAATCGAGTGCTTTCTGAAAAGGTTTCTTTTTGTAAATGTGCTTTGTTTTCATACACTTTTCGATGGTAATATTCGTATTTTATTTATTAAGTGTATTTTATTTTAATATATATGGATATTATTTTTACTTTTTTGTTAGCTTTGTAAGTTCAGCTAGGTCGAAGTCATGATATTTTTAATTATTAACGTTGAACTAATATAAAAAAGTTTGTAAATTGTGTTGTTTGTAAATATATGGTTTATATTTTTTCATATATTTTATTGCTTACGCTTCTACCCTTACAATTTGGAAATGTGATGCAAAACGTACTTTAAAAAAAATTATATACTTGAATGTCCATAGACCAGAGGCCAGTCGTGGCGCAGGCGCACAAGAATAAGATTGTAAATGCGACAGGTTTTTTTTAATATATTGAATAGGCTTACGTATGACCGCATCAAGCCTGATGAGCGTTGATGTGGTCTACGGTGATGCACGCTTGCCTAGTAAGTACCGTTGACTCAGTTTTTGAAGTCCCCCATATTGTAAGTCATGGGAAATACATATGCCGGCAATGAGTTCCAATCTCCACCATGATGGCGGCGTTCCTAGAGGTGCTATGGTAAAAAAGGTCGTGGGTTCGATCACTCGAGGAAATTAAATATTTAATATTTTCATTTTCTCCCTCTCATAACGAGGCAAGCCGTGGCGTTAAGTTCTACCACTTAGCACGCAGTGCCCTCAGAATTCGACGGAAAGTGGGAAACTCTAGGTATTCAGGTTCCCTAGAAACATAGTGTGAAATTAGTGTGCTTATACCTACCATTAAAGGAAGGAGTGAGACGAATATAAATACCAACGCTACATACAAAAGAAATTAGAAAATATCACATAAAAACATAACGGATACATCAAGATATAATGGCCCCTAGAAATGCGATAAAATTTTGTCACCGACAAACTTAATTTTATGGTTGGCATAGTCGCGATATAAACTTTACTACCTGTTTATTGTACGAAATCGATCGGGACTCGACTATTTTTAACCAATTTCTGTAAAAGGAGGTTATCAATTCGAGTGTTTTTTTTCTTGATGTACAACAAATAATGATAATATAATAATGATAATGATGTACAATAAAACAATATAATAGATATATTATGATAACATAAAGAATATACGTATAGAGGTCGTCGCGGCGTAGTGGAACAAGCGTGTGACTGTAAGCGTGAGGGCTGTGGGTTCAATCCCCACTCGGGGGGCTGAGTTATTACTTATTAATATTTTAATTTCTTCGCTCTGGTAACAACGCAAAGCGCGGTGTTCAATTCCGCCACTCAACAAGCAAAGCCTCCGGAATTTAACGTAAAGTTGGGAACGGAGTGTCTTAACACTAGGATTCCAGGTTCTACTCTGCTATATGCAGGATACAGCGTAAAGCTATAAAAAAATAAAAAAAAATAAAGTTTACAAAAGTTAACACAAACAAGCAAAATTGCGAGCGAAAACTAGTATATAATTATTATAAATCCCATATCCCGTGTACAATATAATATATAATTGCATATCGTTTTTAACTCAACTGATTATTTGAAAATAATTATTGCATATTAAGTTAAATTAAAGTTGTTTAACATAGCGAGCCTGTAGTAAATGCTTGTTTAAATATCACAAATTGAAATATAAATTTAGAAATTATTTGTAGTGTAGTGTTGTGCAGTCAGTTTCCAGAATTCACGTATGTTCTACATACTCGTAATTAGTGATGTGAATTAATGATTAATGTTTCAATTTCGTATTGTTTTATCTGTGTTTATATAAAAAAAATCAGCTTCACACTGTATACCGCACACAGCAGAGCGAAGAAATGACAATATAAATGTAAATAAATATTTCTTTCTATCGAGTGGGGATCGAACCCACAACCAGTCGATTTTACGGTCACACTTTGTGCCCCTACGCCACGACTGGCCTCAATATGTGTATATATATTTATTGATTTTTTTGTTAAAATTATCAGAATNTATCTATATATATATATATATATATATATATATATATATATATATATATATATATATATATATATATATATAATAACTTTTTGTACTACATTGCACAATCCAAAACGATTTTGATATAATTATTCTGGAACTTGCTATAGGTAAACAGTCAGATATTGTGGCACTGTGAATGGTGAGTAATATCACTATAAAGCTTTGATTTGATTCAAATTTGGAATAATATTCTTTTACTTATTTAGAAAACGTATAAAAATTTGAACGTTCAAGTTTCTATACGTTTTCTAAATAAGTATTTTTCTTTCCTAAGTGTGGAATAACACTTTAAAAATGCTTAAAAATATAATATTCTTTTATTGATCTGTCATATAATAAGCCATTACTGATATAACATTACAGAAAACTAAAACATATCCATATAAATATTTGTGTATTACGTTCATAATAAACACATTAAAATATAAAAAAAAACAATATTATTTTCTTTTGGTTCGTCAATATCGAATAGTTTACTTACAACGTCTAAACAGTTCCACTATTCAGGTCCTGGATCAACATACTAAGCTCGAATAAAGTATATTAATATATTGCCAAATACAGACAAACAGACAAATTCCATTTTAATAAAATAAAGAAAAACTAGTCAAATATATTTTCATAGTTTTTATAACATAGTTACAAATCGACCTAATAAAAGAGTAGATAAAAATCATAAAATGTAAATAATAATCCTACGTCTAAACTGTTAAAGAATCTTGACTATTTTTTTTAGATATGAGTTTGTAATGTTTTACTCTTTATGCTGCTCTTGTAATATGTATATACAATAACTATGGTGACGTCTGAAAGTATAACTGTCATTTAAATCGATTGAATTAGCAACATACAGTAGTGTGGTAAGTAGCACAGTTAGTTGTATGTATCAGCTTCACGCTGTATCCCGCACACAGCAGAGTAGGCAGAGGGAACCTAGTATTAAGACACACCGTTCCCCACTTTCCGCCGAGTTCTAGAGGCACTGCGTGTTGAGTGGCGGAACTCAACGCGGCGCATTTTCTCAACACCAGAGCGAAGAATTGAAAATATAAATGTCAGTAAATATTTAATTTCCTCGAGTGGGGATCGAACCCAAAACCAGTCGATTTTACAGTCACACATTGTCCCCCTGCGCCACGACTGGCTTCTTAGACCTAGTTATATGTAGATGATCTAAATTGAAACGAGCATTAAATCTAATATGTTCACTGTACATATTATACATTTACCTAATTTCTTTTATATTTCAGCAATATTTGTAAAATATAACATTTTATTTATATTCATCTCATCTATATAATAATATATTATAAATATTAATTCAAGATTTAGAACATTATCAAACATACCTAACTACTAAAAACATTATTTTTAATCAAACAAATAGAATGTATTTTCTATTAAATCTTAAAAGTTTTTATATTTCCATACAAGGATATACATATAAGAAAGGAATACATAAAACTAATGAGGTTAAGAGGTTATCGCTTAGCTGTTGGATCAAGAATCGGGTGCAAAGGGCAGTTTTACTTGAGACGGCGTGTACTGTGAGGAGGTTCCCCTCTCTGGAGCCCCAGCCCGGTGGATATGGCCCCAGCTGGCTTGGACCCTTGTTCCTCCCTCGGAAGAGTGTTTTGTTATTTTTTTAAATGTATTTTTTATATTTAAAAATGTTAAAAATATTTTTCTTATGTAATAGTTTATTTTAAAAAAGTATAAAAATTTTAACGTAACGGGACTCGGACCCGCGTCTTTTGGAAACCGTCCAGGCGCTCTGATCACTAAGCCATATGTTCTCATCAAGCTACGTCGAAATTTTTATACGCTTGTTACAACTTATTTCGATGTAGCTTAATGAGAACGTGTGGCTTAGTGGTCAGAGCGCCTGGTAGGTTTCCAGAAGGCGCGGGTTCGAGTCCCGCTATGTTTAAATTTTTATGTACGCCTTGAATTGCAGTCGTCATAAAAGATATCATAATACAATCAATATCTAATAGCTACAAACAACACAATTAATATACCCTACTTCCGCTAACAAAAAGAGTGTTAAAAAAAAGAATCCATACATAAAATAAATAAAAAGAAAATAGAATTTTTCACATCAATCACATATAAAATGTACAATAAAATGTCAGAATAATGTTAAATAATAACTGGTTTTAAAAATGATAAATGGATTTCTTTACACTGTACGAAATTTTCAACAATCCATAGAGACAATGGCGCAGTAAATAAACATCACGCTTTGTTCGCATATATCGTGTTGACACAAAAATGAGGTGAATTTGTACCTCTACTATGTGTTGTTTCGGCTGTTTTTGTTATTAATATATATATTATTTGTCATCAATATAAAAGAATAGCAGGTTCCCAGATTTTCTCTAGTCTGGGAACCTTAAGACGCTCCGTCTCCATTAAGACACTTCCGTTCCTCATTTTCCGCAGAATTTTGGAGGCATTGAGTGTGGAGTGACGGGACCCTACGCCACATTAAAAATAAATAGAAACAATATAAAAATCCATATAAATAAATAAAATGAAATTAGATTAATCACGAATAAAATTGCATAGTATTAAACATTATTTGGAACCTAACATTGCGAACACTCTGCAAGAAATTTAACACCAAACACGAATAAAATGTTTTAAAAGTTTCATTAATTTTTTTTTTCAGTTTCACGCTGTATCCCGCTCACAGCAGAGTAGGCAGAGGGAACCTAGTGTTAAGACACTCCGTTCCCCACTTTCCGCCAATTTCTGGAGGCATTGTGTGTTGAGTGACGGAACTCAACGCGGCGCTTTCCCCTCGACGCCAGAGTGAACAAATGAAAATATAAATGTAAATAAATATTTCATCTACTAGAGTGGGGATCGAACACAACACACACACACACACAACCAGTCGATTTACAAGCACACTTTGTGCCCCTGAGCCACGATTGGCCTCAAAAAAAAAATATTAAAATGGGAAAATCAAAGAAGTTATTATTTAAAAAAAATATTAACTAAACTGAATTTCTAATTAAATAAAAAACATGCCAACTAACGGTACGAGAAACGATTTGTACGGTCACCGACTATCAAGCCTACCCGCGTCAACATAACGTGATTAATTAATATGGAATTACTTATATTATATTATGCATATATTCCAGTTATTATAGCTGACCTTTATCGTTTGCGTACAATAGATTTGAAAACTCATATATACTCTCACTCTCTTTTATTAATCAGCTTCACGCTGTATCCCGCACAAAGCAGGGTAGGCAGAGGGAACCTAGTGTTAAGACATTCCGTTCCCCACTTTCTGCCGAATTCTGGAGGTATTGCGTGTTGAGTGGCAGAACTCAACGCCGCACTTAACCTCGACATCAGAGCGAAGAAATGGAAATATAAATTTAAGTAAATATTTCATCTCCTCGAGTGGGGATCGAACCCACAACCAGTCGGTTTTACAGTCACACTTCGTGCCGCTGCGCCACGACTGGCCTAGCCAAATATATATAATATAATTAAATGTCTTATTTCGATAAGATAGATCTTAGATTAATTTCTTCTGCAAAATAAAATACAGAAGTGCCATAGCACGTCAATAAAGATATGTACATGTTACCATCGGAGAATAAGAGAAATACTGTAGGAACGAACCATAATGACTTATATATATCACTTTGTCTATCTGTCCGTAAACATTCTCAGTACGGGAGATAATTGAAAATGAAAGAGATTAAATAAATCATTTTACTTGTTTTAATCGTTGCAAGGCCATTTGGCTAAAGTGCAGTGGCTACTTTAACTGCTCTATTGGCCGTTTCACTGATTGAAAAACTTTTCTAATATTCCGCAGAACGATAACGTTAAACTGGAAATTCACATGAACAAGCGAGTTGTGACATAGTTATCAAATATTCGTTTCATAATTTCAAATGAAATTAGCCAGAGAGCAGTCGTGGCGCAGGGGCAAAGTGTGACTGTAAACGCGACAAGTTGTGGATTCAATTCCCACTCCAGAAAATTAAATATTTAATATTTCAATTTTCTTCGCTCTGGCGTCGAGGCGAAGCGTGGTGTTGAGTTCCGCCAATCAATACGCAATGCCTCCAGAATTCGGCGCAAAGTGAGCAGCGGAGTGTCTTAGCGCTAGGTTCCCGTTGCCTATCCTACTGTGTGCGGGATGCAGCGTGACGCACGAGTGATTTTATAAGAACAAGTTCAAGTTAGTTATATATCCTAGTTCCGTTTATTCCGTTTAAAAAAATATTATTTTGGTTTACTTTTTTCCTTTAATTTTTTTTATCCCGCATAGCACACACAGATAATCTAGTGCCTCAACATTCCGCTCTTAACTGTCTATCCATTTTACATTCCTCTATTCTATTCTAAGTTTAAGTAATAATAGATTGTTTCAGCAAGAATAGAAATATTCTATATAAATACGACAAGATCACGCTAGAGGCATTACAGGAGAGTATTGTACGTGACTTTATTACTATACAGGTTATTCTATTACGGTCCGTTGAAATTTTATAGCGCAGTATTAAGGATAAACAATATTTTATCTTCTATAGTATAAAGCAAATGTTTTAGTAGATCGTTCGAAACTAAATTTGAATCATCTAAATCTTATTATGAAATCGCTTTATTCTTGGATTCAAGAGGTGCAATTTACGAGAAGGATTCATATGCCGTTTAAAGTTATTCTTAATCGGAATACTGTGTAAATAAATAGATTTATAGAATATTAAGATTTTTTTTATAGGGTTTGTTTCGCATTGCAGGGTAGGAGATAGTCTAGTGTTACGTCACTTTATTCTATACTTTTCACTGAAGTCTTATTAGAACTGAGAAAATAATTTAAATATCAAGAAACAAAGGGGTTTTTATATGCATATTATGAACAAACTAGTTAGATCACTTGATGTTGATATCGAAGGAATTTGTTGATTCGCCCCTTGACGATTCCAATATTATAGCTTTGTAACAAATACGACTGGTGGTAATAATCATTAATCAATCAGCTTCACGCTGTATCCCGCACACGGCAGGGTAGGCAGAGGGAACCAATTGTTAAGACACTCCGCTCCCCACGTCCCGTCGAGTTCTGGAGGCATTGTGTGTTGAGTGACGGAACACAATGCCGCGCCGCTCTTTGTTTCGACACCAGAGCGAAGAAATGAAAATATAAATGTAAATAAATCTGTCACTGCCTCGAGTGGGGATCGAACCCACAACCAGTCGATTTTACAGTCACACTTTGTGCTCCTGCGCCATGACTGGCCTCAGATTTTCACTAGATTCGATTAATTAAAGTTTTCAATTTATAAAATATTTCTTTAATAAAAAATATTTTTATTTTGAAAATCAATATTTCAGGCCTGAAGCTAAACAGATTACTTGGTATATGTTAAAATTTAAAATTTTGTACTGCCACTGTATGTTCAGAGTCTAGCGGTCTTAAAATAAAGATAGAAGAACGAGTATGCGCTATTAAAATTCATTTTATTTTCTATTTTACTAACACCGGTTTACTCTTAAAACTTTTAATTATAGAGTTCGTATCGCCGCAAAAAATGCGAAGCATATGAGTGCAATGTTAGATTTAGTGTTAGTTTCCAGACTTTTTGTGCTCTGACGTGACCTGGTGTGAGTTGGACATACCTTCTAAAACACATAGGGGTTCAAGCGTTCAATATATTTTTATTACTATATCAGCTTCACGCTGTATCCCGCACACAGCAGGGTAGGCAGAAGGAACCGTGTGTTAAGACACTCCGTTCCCACTTTCTGCCGAATTATGGATACATTGCGTGTTGAGTGGCAGAACTCAACGCCGCGCTTAGCCTCGACACCAGAGCAAAGAAATGCAAATATAAATTTAAGTAAATATTTCATCTCCTCGAGTGGAGGTCGAACCCAAAATCAGTCGGTTTTACAGTCACACTTCGTGCCGCTGCGCCACGACTGGCCTTTATTACAATATTATTGACCAATATTTTTTTTTATTTATATAGTATTTTATATATGTAATAAATACTACATTTATATTTACATTTCAATTAACAAAATATAACACAGTTACATGTTAAAATAAAATAATTCCCGGTCCAATTTAAAAAGAAACGAATAAAACCTCTATAGCTACGTTGAGCGCCATCACAAAAAAATGGCTGATCAAAAAGAAATGCGTTGTCCTCGCTGTCATTTCATTTATCGACATTTAAGCCGTGGCGCACTCACTGACAGTCTAAAAATGTCCAGTTGAATTTCAAATTAACCGGTTCGACCTTTCAAAAAGCGAATTCAAGTTTTTCAGGAAACATGGTCAAAATGGTGGGAAGCTCTACCTATCTCTTTGCGGCTCACGGCGTTTATTGAGATAATAAAATTAGCATAGTAATGAAAAACATTGACCATCTGTATGTATACTTTGGACTTTTTCCATTTGACCTAATCTGATTCTGATGTTTCTACAGATAATGTAAACTAAATATTTTTTTGTATATATGTATTTATTTCTTTTAACCTGCATATAGCAGTGTAGGCAGAGGGAATTTGAGACGGTTGTGCTAAGAAACTCGCACCGGATTCTGGAGGCATTGCGTGTTGAGTGGCGGAACACAACACGGCGCTCTGCTTCGTTACCAGAGCGAACAAGTGAAAATATAAAATATTTCATTCCTCCGAGTTGGAATTGAACCCATAACTGTCGCGTTTATAATCGCACGTTTGTGCCTCTGCGCCACTACGGCTTCAATTTTTTTTTTATTTTAGAATTAAGATCTTGTCGTGGCGGGAGAGCGTCTCGCAGCCCATTCGGGGGAATTAATTATTTTCGTCTCTTTACTCCAATAAGACAATATCCGCGATTGAGTTAAAGCTAAAAAAGAGAGCGGAGATTCGTCGAGTGACAAAATATATTCTCTCAGCTCTTTATAAATTCACTCGACCTTGCTAGCTTGCTTGGATAAAATGTGAAACTAAAAAGACTTACGCAAATATTCATACTCTGTTTTACATGCATAATTAAATATAACAACATTCATTATCAAATAAAAATTGAATTCAATGTAATACCTACATTTTGTGAGTGAGACCGACGCGCAGGGCGACCGACTGGCAAAAGGAACGGTGTGTCTTAACACTGGGTGCCAGTTTTCGTCAGCCTAACTATGTATGGGATACACCGTAAAGCTAAAAATACCCTACATTTTGAATACATATCATATTTTTAAACATTTTTAAAGTGTTATTACACATTTAGGAAAGAGAAATACTTATTTAGAAAATGTATAAAAATTTGAACGTAGCGGGAGTCGAACCCGCGCCTCCTGGAAACCGACCATTTTATACGTTTTCCTAAATAAGTATTACATAACATCTAATTATTTTCGTTTAAAATTACATATGTTCATTGCCATCCCACAGGCAACAGAAATTTCTTTCCAGTTTCCACGTTTCCATTCAAAAGGATATTCTTATTAATCATACATGTAATGATTTTATATTTATTAATAATTTTTTATATAAGTTTTAATATTCGCAATAATTTATTATGAAAATGTAAATCAACCTCTTTGTTAAATAGAAAGATCTTTTTTTAAAATAAGTAATATAGTTTATAGAACTGTCATCAGAGAACATCTATGTAATGACGCTTTATGTAGTAGGAAAATTCGAAATATACTTTTAGACTTGGAGCGGAAGAAGAAAGAGATCCTCTAGAATAACATATTGTATTAGAATCTAAGATGGACATTGTACAAGCTTAATAGTATTTTACTCTGGAAGAAATATAAGTTCTGTAAAAGCCTCGAGGTGTTTGATTTCTTTACATGCACATACATACATATATGTATGTATAGTACATACATAGTTATCATTATATTTATTTATTACTTACATTTTTACAAAAATATATATATTAAAAATATTATTAATTTTCCGAACGTGTATTTTATAGTAACTTTTTTTAGGTTAAAATTTTAATGAAACGAGATTGTTAACCCTCTTATCTATTTGAAGCTTTTGCTGAAACTTAAGAAGTGCTTCATGTATACTTGAGTACTCCTTCAGTGAAGATAAAGATTGGGGAGCCGTTTATCTAGGAACTTAGGTCTTTGTTATATGCTGACATATCATTTTCAAATTTCTTGTTCAAATATTTATATTATGATTTTATGTTTTGATATAATTTCTTTATGATATTAATTTTTATTAAAATTTCGATCATACTAAGATCGATCGATCGAATAAGTAAGAGAATAAGTAATAAGAAAATAATAAATTTCGTAGGTTTTTTTAATTTTTCAAAGGCCAGTCTCGGCGCGGGGGCACGTACGAGTGAACTGTGCACGCGACAGGTTGTGGGTTCGATTCTTTCTCGAAATAAATAAATATTTAGTTCAGTTCAGTCCCGTCTGATCTAAACTTCCAGAATTCGGCGTAAAGTGGGCTGACTTAACACCAGGTTCCCTCTGCTAACGTTGGTATGGTATATTATTCACTTTAGTTTTAAGAATTTGGCACCCATAGCAGAGTAGTAGAAGAAAACTTTGTTTTAAGATACCCCTAGTTAGTTGGCTATTGCTTTTATTTTATCAGACCAGAAAAATCGAATTATTGAAATTATAAGTTTTCGAGTAAAGCTTCTCGTACAACACTATACACCCAAACCACGCGTGCTATATAGTAAAATCCAACGATTCTCCTTTATGTCATAAATTTTGCTCTATAGTTCTATAGTTAATGCTCCCCCAATAACTTTCGTCCTGTGGGATTTGAATCTGCAAATGTTACACGTTACCAAGGCATTTCACATTTTCCGTGATGGGGTCATGATTTATTATCTGCATTAAATGTTGAGCCAGTCGTGGCGCAGGGGCACATGTATATGACTGTAAACGCGACTCGTGGTGGGTTCGATTCCCACTTGAGGATGAATAATTTATTTAAATTTATATTTTTCATTTCACACACTACATATATGGCTAATCAATCATTTGATATGTACATAATTTAGCTTGTAAATAGTTTTGAGTAAATATCTTGAGCTACCCGCTTTGGCTATCCAGCCCATAGCTAATTTTATAATATTGAAACAGTATTAATATGTACAGAGTGTCTTAACATCCTCTTCTTCTCTTCTCAATACCTCTGACTTCTTCTTATCTTCTATACATAATACACATAGGAATACAGCGTAAAGCTAAAAAAAGTTATATACTTAACGTTTCTCTTAAACATTCATCATCATGAGGCCAGTCGTGGTGCAGCGGCACAAAGTGTGACCGTAAAACCGACTGGTTGTGGGTCCGATCCCCACTCGAGGAGATGAAATATTTACTTAAATTTATATTTCCATTTCTTCGCTCTGGTGTCGAGGTTAAGCGCGGCGTTGAGTTCTGCCACTCAACACGCAATACCTCCAGAATTCGGCAGAAAGTGGGGAACGGAGTGTCTTAACACAAGGTTCCCTCTGCCTACCCTGCTGTGTGCGGGATACAGCTGATTTGATTTGATTTTTCTCTTAAACAACACGGCGATGGTCTCAGCAAAACTATTTAAGAATCATATTATTTTGTACGTCCATTCTTACAAACTCATGATATATTAGGCAGGGAAGTGACAGTGTAAGACATAGGCTTCCGAGCGGATATTATACGATGACCGATTCGCTTTATAGTACAGGTTTGACGTTGACTAATAGATCCGACGTGTCTTTGGATAATTACTGTAAGTTTATGTGCATATCTAGTTGTCTAATGGATGCCTATATTGCATAAATCAATGATATATTTGGTTACAATTTCAATATACTGATTCAAATTCTATTGACAGACTGTTAGTGGGCTATGTTCAGATGTTGGTTTGTGTATATTTCATAATCATATATAATTAACTTATGAATCGTGTTTAACTTGTGAATAGTAATTTTGTTAGGCTATCTATAGTAATATAAAAAAGTGGAAGAATTTGTCTGCTTGTTTGATTGTTTGTTTAAAATGTTAAGATCTCTGGGACTAATGGTCGGATTTGCTTTTTGTTTGTTTTATATGAAAGGTATAGGTAAAGGATACATTCTACAGGACTGCTATAGACTATTACAAAGACATTCAGTTTTCTTAGTTCTAAAATAAAGTCCGCGACACCGTATATCTATCTCTTATAAATAAGTCACAATAAGACATTTTCTGACAAAAAAATATTGAAAATTTCAAGGTGATATTCTACGTTTTTTATTTGACAAAGATATTGAATCTTTCGAGGGAAAGTTATTTCATCAAGGAAATTTTAAGAAGATAAACTTTGAATTTTATAGCATTTAAATTGGACGTATACTTTTTGAGAAAACGTAAAATTAAAATAATTCAACGGTCTGTTTACGACCGCAAGCATAGGCTCGAATTTTGCGAGGCGGCGCCCTTGCCACCGATTTCGGCCTCGCAAACAGTATATAAATGCAGCATAATGAAATAATTATAGATGGTATGCGGGCGAAGCCGCGAGTGAAAACCGGCGACGTGCCAGTCGGACTTGTCGGACGTGATGGGGATCACGTCCGACAAACAGGCGTCCGACAAATAGGCAAATTTATGAGCGTCGAAATTATATATATNCCAGTATATACACATATATATATATATATATTTTTTATTTTTATGGAAAAGACAAAGTAAATGAGCGTACTGGTCACCTAATATTAAGTCATCCACGACCCCGTAAGACCAGACAGTCACACAAGTCGTACACACGAGTTACGAGTATAAAAAGTAGAGTACACATGTCGTATTGACACGAACGCACAGCAAGGAGAGTCTTTACGCAAAGTCAAAGTGTCAAGCCTGTCACAGATTGGGTCCCCAAAGTTTCAAACGACTCTACGTTGCATACGATCAAATGATTCAAGCTAATAATGGTGTGCACCAGCTCAGAAATGAGAACAGTTCTCTATTTGAGGTCGAACTTGGGTCGTATACAGGGTCAATCGATGCTTTGGCGTGAAGTACCGTCTCGCCCGGCTGATGATCGCCAGTTTTTTTCGAGGTCAATTTGGCCTTGCTTTCCAGATGATCGCGATACTTGCAGTCACTCGAAACATTAAGGCACAATATGCTGATATTGAGCGCGGCTATAGCTGGCGATACGAAAAATGGAGTATTTTTAGTGGTTAACGGGCAAACTTGCGTCTTCAGGGGGTTAAATTAAACCAAGTTCCTTTCATCCCATAAGGAGACTAAGGAGAAAGAGAAAGGCACTGGTCAACGTATTCCTGAGGAGGAACTGCACGACCGTTGTACCCGGCATCCACTATCGCCTGCATAGCAATGAATGTCATCGATATGCATAAAAAAACAGCGTAGGATACAACACAGCCTTGGAGGACGCCGGAGGTTGACTTAAACATATATGTAAATAAACAAAAATATACATTACTTTGTTTTGTTTTTTTTTTCAGCTTCTTTCTGTATCTCGTACAGAGCAGGATATGCAGAGTGAACATGAGAATTTAATGTTGAGATACTCCGTTCTCATTAAGACACTTACTCTCCCAATCTTTCGCCGAATTCCGGAAGCACTACGTATTGTTACCAGAACGAGAAACTGAAAATATTAAATATTTCATTTCTTGAAGTGGGAATCGAACCCACAACGTGTCGTGTTTACAGTCATACGCTTCTGCTCTTCCACCACGACTGTCCACTTTCATATTACTTAATTAAAAATACAATGCTTTATTTTTCTGCGTAAATTGTAAATAGATCTAGTGTATTCTTCAAAGAGCAATACATTTACTCAACTTGTCACTTGTTAGGAATAGTAATTAGCGTGTAAAACTGCACTTTGAACTAGTTAAATTACTTTTGTCTTTATGGTTCGCTTCAGTGTAACTGGGAGTCTACCCAGGTCTTATGTTTTACTTTTTATTTGACTTTTAAATGCGAAAAAAAAGATGAAAAGAATTAAATTTAATGAGATGCCGTCGTGGCACAGTTGGTAAATCAGTGTCAGATTTATTTACGTGGTTGTTGTGAGTTCGATTTTCACTCGAAAGAATTAATGAGATAAAATAATTATACATTGCTTGTATCTGCTTTTTAACATTAAAAATTATACTTATTTAGATCCGACCAGGTCGGTTTCCAGGAAGCGCGGGTTCGAGTCTCGCTACGTTCAAATTTTTAATACGTTTTCTAAATAAGTATTTTTCTTTCCTAAGTGTGGAATAACACTTTAAAAAAAATTTAAAAAATTAGAAGATTTTTTCAAATAAGATGTCAAGTAGAAGACTTGTGAAGTTGTCTAAAGATTCAGTATAACTATTCGTAAATAAAAAACATTGCTGGTACAAAAACGTATACTAAAATATAATTTTAATATAAAAGCATATGTTTAACACATTGTTAGCAGTTGCACTGCATCTTCTTACATATTCTAAAACATCATACAAATTTCAACCCTATTCCCCAGCAATACATCCTAGAACTGTATGTTTAAGTACAATTATTTTCATATGAGTTTCGTCTTCAGAACTATTAATCCTCCAACCTTAGACTTCCTTGTCTTGACAAGATAAACAGGAAGTCGTGGATCATCAGCGAGGCATTGTCGTTACTAGGGTGGCGGATGTGAAGAAAATGCTCCATCACTGGCCTCGTCCAAACCGGATATGAAGCCTGTATCGCCGTGTCTTCATCATATTAATGACACACGGAATTGCCTCTACGAAAATATGTTTAGATTTTAAGGAATACGGAATATCGTGTTTTTTTAAGTATTAAGAAATGTCAAGAATGAAATTAGGCTTTTACTATTAAAAAAGGATTATTGTATTACATTTTCGTAAATGTGTCTGTGCCAGACCACAAAAGTCGATTTCTTTTATATTAATTCTCAAAAAAAATTATGATCTAGACTTTTAGCGTATGTAAGTTTTCAGAATAAATTTATTTATTTTGAGGCCACTCGTGGCGCAGTGGCCTAAAGTGTGATTGTAAAACCGACCTATTGTGGGTACAACCCCACTCGAGGAAATGAAATCTTTATTTACATTTATATTTTCATTTCTTCGCTCTGGTGTCGAGGCAAAGAGCGGAGTTGATTTCCGCCACTCAACACGCAATGCTTCCGGAACTTGGGGGAAAGCGGGGAGTGGAGCCCTGCCTACCCGGCTGTGTGCTATATGCTATATATTCTACTGTTTTAAAATGGCGACTTTGTAATGCTTGTCAGATCAACGATTCACCATGCTTCACAACTATAGGATTTCTCCAACTACTGTTTTTTCTTAGTCGCTTACACAGGCGCGCCATACAGAGCCATGGATCTGAACTCGCTAAGAAAGCTGTCGGCATGGAGAATTTATCCCTCCGACATTCGGTAGAAGCCTGCTGAGGACACCGAAAACGTTTATTACCTTCGGCAAGTGAAGGGAAGTGCGAAAGTGTAATCCAGGGTCAGACCCAGATTCTTCATCTGAGTCCGTACATTTATCTTCCCTGGATGCCTAGAGGAACCCTATGGGGGGAATGGTATACGCAGGCCATGGAATAGGATGGCCTCAGTCTTCAGCATAGAGATCCTTCAAACCTTTCTGTGCCACGATATAGTCAACGACAAAGCAAGTTCCGTGGTGAGATGGTCTCCTGGCCGTGACTAGAATATCATCCGCATACCAGATGACACTCACCCCAAGAGGTAAGAGACGTTTGTTCCACTGTGCCACGACTAGCCTCAACAGTTATTAAAATAATAAAAAAAATGTAATTAAAATTAATATAAAGAAACATGACATATATAATAAATATATATAAACCGAGTAATCCTTTCAAAAGCGAGTTACAAATAATTTCACATTAATTAAACGCAAACGCTGACGAGGGTACAATCGATATCACACTTTGACCATGTGAAGCTCAAAGTAACAATTGATTCCGTATACAAGTATGTATGTATACTGTATAGAAATACGAAATGTTTAATCCATTTCGATGTTATTATGTTACTTTACATTTTATTTTTGTTTTTATTGTATTTTGTAAATAAAATTGGTTGTGATTTCGATTCACTTAAGGAAATTAAATATTTATTATTTCCATGCTCTGGTATCGAGGCGAAGCGCGGTGTTCAGATCCGCAAAAAATGTAAAATGGAATGTTTTAACACTAGGTCCCCGTTGCGTTCCTTTCCGTGTATGCGATATAAAAAAATAAAATTAGCTTCACGCTGTATCCCGCACACAGCAGGGTAGGCAGAGGGAACCTAGTGTTAAGACACTCCGTTCCCCACTTTCTGCCGAATTCTGGAGACATTGCGTGTTGAGTGGCAGAACTCAACGCCGCGCTTAACCTCGACACCAGAGCGAAGAAATGGAAATATAAATTTAAGTAAATATTTCATCTCCTCGAGTGGGGATCGAACCCACAACCAGTCGGTTTTGCAGTCACACCTCGTGCCGCTGCGCCATGACCGGCCTCCTCGATATATGCTGATAAAAAAATAGGACTATGTACGATGTTTGTGTATTTGACTTTAAAGTTGAATTCCTGGAGCGGCACAAATTCATTCGCCACTTATCACGCAATACTTTCAAAATGAGAAACGGAGTATTTAGCACTAGGCAAATTCTGCCAACCCTACATGCGGGATAACGCGTGAAGAAAAAAAACTATAATAAAGTTGTGCATAAATATTTTAAAATCTAGACTTTATTGCTTACATTTAAGCAGAATTTCAACTAAAATTACAAACGAGATTTAAAAATATCATATAACGAAATAAATATACTATCTAAATCGCCGCAGCCAGCAATAGAAAGCGACGTGTCTTATCAAACTATTGATTATACCATTTTTCGCATACGAAACATTCAGATGTCATTAGCGTTATTTACGAGAGCGCCGTAGCGTAGCGTGGACGCAGGCATCGATACGAACGTGACTGTAATGTTGAACGTTATCTGGACCTGTTCTCATTTAGTTGATGATTACTTTTATAAGAGAGGCCTGTTGTGGCGCAGGGGCACAAAGTGTGACTGTAAAACCGACTAGTTGTGGGTTCGATCCCCACTCGAGGAGATAAAATATTTACTTAAATTTATATTTCTATTTCTTCGCTCTGGTGTCGAGGCAAAGCGCGGCGTTGAGTTCTGCCACTCAACACGCAAAGCCTCCAGAATCCGGCAGAAAGTGGGGGACGCACAGTCTTAACACTAGGTTCCCTCAGGCCTGCCCTGCTGTGTGCGGGATACAGCGTGAAGCTGATTTATTTTTTAATTATTAACTTTTATAAGATGCCTTGTATGAGGTTGTGACGCAGGGGCACAGAGTGTGGCTGTAAACGCGACAGGTTCAGGTTTTGATTTCCACTCGAATAAATTAAATATTGAATGTTTTTATTTTTCTCGTTCGGTAAATATTCTGTTCTCTTCTGTTCAATTTCACCCAATACGCAATATCTCAACAATTTGGAGGCAAATGAACGATAGTGTCTTAATAGGAAAGTCTTAAACTTTAGGTTCCCAGATAACGTCTGCCTACGCTGTTGTGTGAGATACAGCGTTAAGATAAAAATAAAATATCACTAGTTGTAGCCAGCAACTTTTTGCGTTTACAAAACATCATATTCCGTTTCGTGAAATTCTCTTTTAGTGCACTACACTCCTATAAGGATCCTACATAAGAAAATTTCACTCTTTATACAATACATATTTTTTGTGCAGTGTGTCAGTCAGGAACATAGTAGGTATATAACAACCAATGTATGTTTATACATTTAATTTGTGAAATGAAAGTTATAGATTGTTAAAAATATTTATTTTCTACACAAAACAATACAATTATTGATACAAAAATGGAACCTGGAGGTTAATACATTCCATTCCATACAATCTAGAGATTGGATAGATGTATGAAACAATCTAAGATTGACGTTGGAGATAGGTTATTAATATTGGGCGTAAGACACTTCTGTACTTCATCTTCCGTCGCACTTTGCCTATTAAAAAATATTGATTTTTTTCATATCCTCCAGTAGGACTCGAATCCACAACCTGTCCCGTTTACAGTCGCACACTTGTGCCACTGCGCCACGACTAGCCTTAATTGATATATATTTATCATAATAATAAAAAAATGGGCTATCAAATATATATGTAGGTAAAACGCTAAGTAGAACTAAAGTTGTGATTTTGTTCTCGCCAAATGTGTATTCGTGACAAGAATATGATATTAATAATTTGTTATATAAAAGTTACAATCTTTTACCAATACTTGTAGCCAAGACTGAACGTGTCCACATATATCTAATTATCTATAATAGCTGACAATTCTGAGTACCTATTTGATATATAAATAATTTTTTGTAATTTTATTAGTAAATAAATAAAATAAATCAGCTTCACGCTGTATCCCGCACCTAGGGAACCTAGTGTTAAGACACTCCGTTCCCCACTTTCTGCCGAATTCTGGAGCCATTTGCGTGTTAAGTGGCAGAACTCAACGCCGCGCTTTGCGTCGACACCAGAGTGAAGAAATGGAAATATAAATTTAAGTAAATATTTCATCTCCTCGAGTGGGGATCGAACCCACAACCAATAGGTTTATCCGATTTTTTTTTGATGCCAGTCGTGGCGCAGCGGCACTAAGTGTGACTGTGAAATCGACTGGTTGTGGGTTCGATCCCCACTCGAGGAAATGTAATATTTATTTACCTTTATATTTTAATTTCTTAGCTCTGGTGTCGAGGCAAAGCGCTTCATTGAGTTCCGCCTTTCAACACGCAATGTCTCGAGAACTCGGCGGAAAGTGGGGAACGGAGTGTCGTAACACTAGATTCCCTCTGCCAACCCTTTTGTGTATGGGATACAGCGTGAAGCTGATATTTTTTTTATCACCTTGTATGTAAAAGACTTGTAGATTTTTTTTCTGTCCCGTCAATATACGAGTATAATACTAGGTACTGTAATTGAAAGTAGAGAGTTGACTGATTGTTGTTTTAGTAAATTTATTTTTTCTTCACCTACTGAGGTAAGGAAGGAACAAATGCAAAAGATGTATAAAATTGATAATAACAATTACAGCATTTTGAAGTTTCTAGATTTTAATAAATGCAAACAAACAAAATTAAAATCATATGTTTTATTATTAAATATGTTTTTATATTTAACTATGTTTTAATCAGTTTCACGCTGTATCCCGCACACAGCAGGGTAGGCAGACGGAACCTAGTGTTAAGACACTCCGTTCTCCAACTCTGTTTTATATTTAATAATAATATAAATGATTTTATTTTCGCTGGCGTTACTTTTATACGTACTTTTACACACCGTTCCGCATGCTCGCCATCGGGTCCACGCTGACTTTTCAGCCTATTCTATGTAACATATAGAGAAAAAACTTTAGAAACGTTAACACTTTAAACTAGACACATTAACTTACAGCAACTGCTATAAGACAAAAAAAGAAGACTACACGCTATTAAAATTTATTTGACGGTTTATTTTACCAACACCGGTTTACTCTTAAAACTTTTAATTACATACTTGGATTCGCTCCATAAAATTACGTAAAATAAAATATATTGCACGCTGCATCCTGCTTCTTTATAATTTGTGCGCCGTTGGCGGAATTGTGGCTCTTTAAAAATTCAAAGTGAGGTTAGAATTGCTTTTACTATGCTAGTTTTAGGGAAGCAACTTGATAGGTTTATGTAAATAGTATCGTGTGATGTCTACGATCTACGACTAATGTAACCGTAGCAAGTCTACTGTCTGTCTGTTCGTTGTTCTTTAGTCTTTTTTGTTAATTCATGATGTAGCCCGCAGGGTACGCAGGGAGCCTGGGAACCTATTGTTAAGGTACTCCGTTTCTATTAAGAAACTTTGATTCTTCACATTCTGCCAAATTCTCGAGGCATTGCGTGTTGAACTCAATATAGTGCTTCGATATTCACCACACATCACCACAATCGAACCGGAATCGAACCCATAAACATTAAGTTTGCAGTCCCAGGCTTGTGCCACTGTGCCATGATGCTATAACTTCAATCGTTTATGAGTTACATAGTTGAATTTATTTTGATGAAATTTTAGATAAATAGAAACGTTCTGTTTCTAGATATATAATTGAATTTTGTTATATTCTACATTGGATTTTTTTTTATCGCTAAGTTCTATATTATGGCGATAACAAAAGAAAGTGTTATAATAGTTAAATCTAGATCGTCATAATTAAAAAAATACATAACATTTTTAGCAGGATTGCTTTAAAAATATAATCCACCAGAAAGTTAATATTTTCTATAAGATGATCTTGATATCTGATAATATCCTGTATAACTCTCTTTTCTTCTCTATACCTATTTAATAAAACGATAGAAAATTCAATTCTATGTACGTCAATTATATGATAAATAAGATAAGATATGCTAAAAAAACTACCTAGTAGAATTGCAAACATATATTATAACATGAACGTAATTTATGGTATTGAATAAATAGTGACACAGTTCAAGCGGGCGAAGCCGCAGGCAGATCGCTAATTCGTTTACAAAATTTAAATCCAATTTTCAAAAGCAATTAATAATATCATTCTTATTTCTTTAAAAAATTATATGATTTTTAACTAACTTATGTATGAATTTAATTAGAGTTTTTAAAATAACAATTCTTATAATTAATATTAATCTAGATTTAAATTGTAAAATAGAAATTAAGCAAAAGCATACTTAAAAACGAGAATTTACATCCTATACATTAATATTACCATTAAATTTCCCATTCCCAACCAATATCTGAAGCTTAAATTGCTTAATCTAGGAACTATTCAACACCAATATTGTTCAATAATCGCCTTCCGAGAAACCAATTGAAAGCATAAATGCTGAGATTGCACACGTACTTTGAGAATACTATACGCATATCCATATCCATATCCATACAATAGATAGTGTGACTGTAAATGCAACAATTTGTGGGTTACCTCACTTGAGGAAATTAAATATTTAATATTTCCATTTTCTTCACGAGGGTGTCGAGGCAAAGCGCGGCGTTGAGTCCCGAACACGTAATGCCTCCAGAATATTCAACATGCAATGTGTACTTAACACGCAATGCCTCCAAAGTTCAGAATTCTGCGTTAAATAGGGAACGAAGTGTCTTAACACTAGGTTCTCACTACCTACCCAGTTATGTGGGGGATACAGCGTGACAAAAAAAATTAAGATAATCACATTTCACCCCTATTTAATTGTCTATAGTCTATAGACTATTGGGCTGCAGTGGATACGTAAACGGCTTTATTGAAAACTATGCTTACATATTGTGAATTGGCCCGCCGCCAGGAGATTATCATACCAGCTCCGCGATATTTGTGTCTCACGTAGTCCTATTCCGGCAATCGAAAAACTTTTATAATATCACATTCTAGAAATGCTAAGGAGTTCTGAGATGGTTTCAGGATTATGATGTGCAGGTTATTGCCTTCGCTTTGGAAGTTGTTTGATGTTTAGGACTTTCTTTTCTGAGTTTGTTTTAGTGAGATATGGTGAAGTTTTTTTAGTCGTCTGGAATTTGAGGCCAGTCGTGGCCCAGCAGCACGAGGTGTGACTGTAAAACCGACTGGTTGTGGGTTCGATCCCCACTCGGGGAGATGAAATATTTACTTAAATTTATGTTTCCATTTCTTCGCTCTGGTGTCGAGGTTAAGCGCGGCGTTGAGTTCTGCCACTCATCACGCAATGCCTCCAGAACTCGGCAGAAAGTGGGGAACGGAGTGTCTTAACACTAGATTCCCTCTGCCTACCCTGCTGTGTGCGGGATACAGCGTGAAGCTTATTTTTAATTTAATTTTATGGTGATTGATTGTTGATTTAAATACAGGTGAAATGTGAATATTTCCGAAAAAGTAACGCAAAATTCGGGGCAAAACAAAAAAACCAACATCTCACACATGACATATGAAAATTTACAACATGGACCGTGAACCAATTTTGTAAAAACCAATATCATAAATTTATTTACATTTAAAACAGGTTTTACGATAAAAAAATGATTAATAATCCAAGGCGCCCCGCAAACGGTTGCAACTTATCTCAGGATAGTCACGTACGGGGCCCGTAACGTAGGTTAATGAATTCTTACCTTGTTTGAAATAGCAAGACTTCACAAAGAACATTCATTAAACGAATCTCGACTTATGCGTGTTGTGGCATACGGAACGTGATGTTTTAGTTTCTACGAACTGATACATAAATTACGATATTTTTCGTGTTACAAACGATTTTTTATAGGGTGTTGAAAGTTTTTTTTGTGAATACAAAGAAAATTCAAATGAGACTAGAATCTAGTAAATTTAAATGTCGTATAAAAAATGTGACGAGCACATTGTAATTACAAAAAAAAATTTGTAATTATTATACAATTTTTTTTTTTCAGATATTCGTGGCACAACTGTGCGAGTTGTGCCACGAATATCTGAAAAAAAAAAATTGTATAATAATTACAAATTTTTTTTTNAATAAAAAAAAAAAAAAAAAAAAAGTAAGCACGACAAGTTGTGGGTTGAAATCTCAATCTTAGAAATGAAATATTTAATATTTTCATATCCCCGCGGTAACTAAGCAGAGTGCGACGTTGAGTTCCGCCACTCAATACTCGATCTCTCCAGAATTTGGCGGAAAGTAGAGATGGATCTATCCTAATGGGAATGGAATGTCATAACACTGTTCCGAGGTGAAGACAGCTTTTATCAGCTTCACGATGCATCCCACACACAGCAGGGTAGGCAGAGGGAACCTAGTGTTAAGACACTCCGTTCCCCGTTTTTGCAAAATTGGTTCACGGTCCATGTTGTAAAGCTATTTGAAAAAAAAAACACAAATTATGGAACTTGTTAACAATATTTGATTATTTCGCTTTGGTACGCTTTAAATTCTATTTTAATCATACATAGTATATTTTGTATAGATTGAGATTTGAAAATAGAAAAATGAATTAGCAATTTAGCTTCGAGCGATGACAGAACATTTTTTACTTGTATTAATTTTGAATTTTACCCGGCGGAGTGGGTAAAACCAATGGACATTTTATTTTAAACAACGTTACATACTAAAATATGTAATTTTTGTCTTATATATTGTGAACGGGTGGCAAATTGGGTGCGTAGGAGCCACGGCCGTACGGTCATTACTATGCAAATTTGATTGTGCCAATGAACGGCACGAGCCGCGCTGCCGCAAAGAGGTTAGCTTTCACGAGCTTTTTTTTTCACAATGTTCATGTTAAAAAAATTAATTCACATTCCAAAAAGTTTGGTTTGCTATATTCGAAAGTGAACTGGATGTTTTTGTGTTTATTATCAACGTTTTGCGTAAGGGTCAGTTTTAATGAAAATACTTTGTGCTTTTTTGGTTGAGATATGTTTTAATGGAACGGAGTTATAAGACAATTAATCTTATATTTAGAAGATTTATTGATGATTAGAACGGAAATGTATTAATAGAAACGAAGTCTTAACGTTAGGTTTCCAGGTACCTTTCGCTTACCCTATTATGTGCGGGATACAGCGTGAAGCTACATAATTATGTGGTTGAAGAGTGATGGATATAAATAAAATAAGGAAAAATATACCTATATAGGCTGACCCAATATTTATTCCTAGGACTTGTTCAAGAAATACTATATACCTACATAAGAAATATACCTCAACTAAATTGTGTGAAGATGCCATTGCAGCCTTTGAAATCACACTTCTGTGTAACGGTCATGTCGAACAGACAATACTAAGAATCAAGTACCTCCCAACAAGAGAGGATAATCAACAATCGCACCAAATGACCCAATACATCAACGTCGGGAGTACGAGAAATTGTACGTGATGAGGACGTACAATATTATCAATACAGAAATAAAAAGATTTTTTTCCTGCTTCAGCCGATTTCAAAGAAAAATATTTTTTGTTTTGACTTCTTTAAGTTACACGTGGCTCAAAAAAACCGGACAAGCGAAGGTTTCGTAAAAAATTGGAGGAGCTTTATCTGTAATTCAGGCTTAGCTTAGCCAGAGCCCTTTCATCTGATACCTCACTTGAATTAGCCCCTTTAATACCAAATTTTGCCCCCCTTTTAAGGTTATTTTTTTTAGGATTTAACCATACATGTATAGTTTTCAGATTTTTTCCTGAACTAGTACTACCTGTATATGCTAGCTATCAAATTTCATAATTCTAGTGATTCCCTTTATAGTTTCTAATGATTCCTTTTATAGTGTCGAAATACGCGTCTTTTGCTATTTAAGGCTAAGCGAAGTCTGAAGTTCAGAAAAAGTCTGAGACCTCTAATTGGAGTAGGGAACCCCCGATGGGCGAGTCCAACTCGCGCTTGTCCAATTTTTTAATACGGAATTTAGATTAATGACCACGCTCTACGGTAAGACAATGCACACGAGACGTTATGTTGACTATGTAATATATTTAATTTACTTTGAACTCAAATATTTTTTTATAAAATGGATAAAAATTTGAACGGTATTTGAACTTGCGCCTCTTAGAAAACGTCTACGTTTTCTGACCACTAATATCATAATGTAAGAACATGTGAGACTTAATTTTCGAATAAAACCTTAAAAATATTATTTAAAGTCAACTTTAAAAATGCTAAGAATCAATTTATATACTTAAGTAGTTATCTATAATTTGCTTATTGGTTTTGATATTAATTGACTTTATTAAGTCAATATATAATAGTTTCATTAATTCAGCATTTTTTATTAATATTGCTTGCGATTATGGTGATGATCATGTCCTCCCAGACGTATCCGTCGACGGCGACACACTGTTATTAATAATTAGCTCGACGTTTGTGAACGCGAATGTGACTCGCAAAGCCAAATTTAATTTTAAAGATTCGGTCACAGATATCGCAGTTAAGCTGCCCGCTATCATTATATGTCTAATTACAGGAGGGCTTGGATCAAGTTTTCAGAAGCTGGCGTTTGGCGTCAATATGTTCTATGCGAGCGCGCTCAAAATTTTTAATGCCCGTTTTGACAGCATTTCGCCACTCAGGTCTCTGAGTAGCAAGCTCCTCCCAACAATCGCAAAATATTCCACAGGATGTTAGGTGACGTTTCAGAACATCTTTTTAGCGTAGATATTGTCCTCCGGGTTTACGCTTTCCTGAGCTAAGCTCTGAATAAAAGACTGACTTTGGCAACCTTGAGGAGTCCATACGCACCAGGTGTCCAGACCAGCATAGTTGACACTTCGTTAGCAGACTCTCCATATCGGTCATTTTAGTACGACGAAGAACTTCAGAGTTAGAAACACGATCCTGCCATTTCAAACGAAGGATGGCACGGAGACATTTTCATAAGAAAGACGTCAAGACGTCTGATGTCACCCTTGTACAGACATCAGGTCTCCGAGGCATACAGAAGCAGAAGTAGTATGATTGCTCTATGGACGGCAAGTTTGTGTGGAGCTTTAGATCGTGAGACTTCCATACTCTTTAGTTCAGTTTACCAAAAGCAGCAGCGGCTTTGCCGATTCGTGCGGATATGTCAGACTCGAGACGATTGTCGCTACGAACTAGACTTCCTAAATACTGGAAGGTATTGACTTCGTCTAATTTTTTCCTTCCTAAATAGACAGCAGTGTCACTAACAGATTTTCCCCTTGCAGGCTGTTTCAGAATCTGAGTTTTCGACGCTCTGATTACAAGGCTGAATTTTGTCGACGTATCTTTGCAGATTCTCTATACTGTCAGCCATAAGGCAAACATCGTCTGTATAAAGAATTTCCAGTATAGAGGTCTACTGGACTTTATGGTTTGAATTTTATAAACTCATATACTTATTAAGAAAACGTATAAAAATTTCAACCCGCGCCTCTTTGGAAACCAGCGCTTTGACCAACTAAGCCATACGTTTTTATACGTTTTCTTAATAAGTATTTTTCTTTCTTAAGTGTGGTAAGTAAGTGTGGAGTTTAATAAGTATTTTTCTTTCTTTTCTAACACATTAAATGTTAAAAAACTATGAACTCGTATTATTTAATAGTAAGACATTTTTGTTTATACTTCTACAATTATTACTATTGGATGTGACGACTCTTGCTGAGTTTGAACTCCTTAACACTGCCTTTTTTCTTTTTGGCTTTTAACACCGAAAAAGAGGAAACGTGGCGTATTTGATGTTACTGCATTTTTTGTACTCATTGCAACGATACGTGTTTCAATCTTAATATTTATTTTTTTGTTCTATTTATTAAAAGTTAAATTACAACTAAAATAATAGAAAAATGTATGTAACCAATATGACATAACGAAACAATTCGTTATTATCTTAACCAACATAAAAGACAACACTAAAAATAATTAGGGTGCCAGCCGGTTTAGAAGAATTAATATATTCTTTTGTTTATTTATGTTTATAACTTATATATTTATTTTTAAAATTTTTCTTTTTTTGGTTCTACTTTTAATGATTATTTACATATTTGCAAAACTCAGGTTACGGCTTGTGGCCTATATGTATTTTTATGATGAAAAATAGCGTGTACTAAAGCGGGAAATGACAAGAATATATTCTACTGAAGGGACGTCGAACCCACAATCATCATTTACACCAAGATTCTGTGCCACTGCGCCTAGACGGCCAATAAAGAAGATATGTAAACAAATTAATATTTACTACATTAGAAGAACAATCTCAGGGATTTAGAAGACAAATCATTTCACTTTTCACTGTCCCCTTCATGTTTAACAATGTGATACAGTAATAGCACTATCACAATAGAATTTCCGTTCACACCACAACACTATGTCAGATGTAATCTTCTCGCGAACCATTTCTGGTTAAGACCAACACGAGCTATGGGATTACACCCGTCGACCATTATCCAAAGACTAAATTTTGCGTTCAATATCAGTATAAGGGAGATGAGATCCTGAAACGGAAATCTAAAAAGCAATCAAACGACAAAATAAGTGCTTTGATAAAGCGTTGTGCATTACAGTCACGTATACGAAGCGACGCCAACGCGTCCGTGGCACGACGCACTCATAAATAACACTAATGACATCCGACTGGTCTGTGGTGTCCCGAAAAATAGTTATCAGCTGCAAATCGATGTAGCAACACGATATTCAATTTTCCTCTAAATGTGCAATATACAGGGTGTTACTCGATCGATGGATCTATGGTGGTCTATGGGTAAAGCAGACTGAGGTACACATGTTCAGCGGTTTTTTTCCTGAATTTAGTACAATAATCAGTCTTTTTTATCATATAGTAGTTTAAAACTGAGTAGTAGTAAGTCTCTAAAATAACATCAAAACAAAAATCGTTTTTGAGAAAGTAAAATTTTGACAATAACTTCCTGGGGCTTTAAACTGAGGCAATAAATTAATGGAGGTTCGCTTTTTTTTTAGTTTTACGCTATATCCTGTCTACCGTCAACGAGAACCCTAGTGCTAAGACACACTGTGCCGATTAAGACATTTTCATTCCACAGAATTCTAGAAGCGCTGCATGTTGAGTGAAGCATTGCGGAACTCGCGCTTTAACTCGTAAACAGAACGTGGAAAGTAAAAATATTAAATATTTCATTTCCTCGGTGAGAATCTTATAAATAAATTTTTGTTCTTACATTCTAACTCTTTTATCGTATTCTAATTTATAAAAAAATAAGCTTAATGCACTAAGCTATAAACCCTGAAAGTGAAATCTTAAAAAACGCAAACCATTCAATCCATTTAAAAACGTCAAGTCAATTTAAAAAAATATAACAAAAACACGGATAAAAAATGCATTACATTTTATCCAAGCACCGGGAAATTGGGTGCCAACTAAAGTCTTTCTACAGTCAATATTTTTCTTTACTATGCTAATTTCATTCAGCCAATAACGACAAGGCCACGTTGCCGCAAACAGGCTAGTTTTAAACGTTTATATTTTGTCCATTGGAATTGTTGAATCTGTTTTCAAAAGACTAGCTCGGTTAATTTTAAATTCTATCGAAGACTTTGATGTTTTCATCCATAAATGCTTTTAATTGAAACATAGTTTATGAATTATAAAGCTTAAATATGCTCATATTTTTTCTGACTTGGATAAATTATAGCTAAAATTTATCCAAGTCAGAAATAAATATTTTATTAGAGTTCCGCACTTTAAATAAAACTTAAAAACGGAACCCTTATAGGATTACTTTGTTGTCCGTATGTCCGTCTCTCAAGAGTTCAAGACCATTTATCTCGAGATTGTGTGGAAGAGGGTTATCTCGCTGAAAGAAATATCAAATATTCAAGTCTACGATCCCTTGTAACACAGAAATAAATAAGGATCAACGCAATCAAAATATATTTAAACATCTTTTTTGCTGAATTTTATAACAAATTTGCCGCGCAATCAAAACCTATAGGACACTTCCAGCAAATCTACAATTACAAAATTTGGCAAAAACTTATATTTGTAGTTCATTTCATATAAAATATTCCCGCTAACTTAAGTTTGGTATACAGTATCTAGACGCGCGGTAGCGCGTCAAACCAAGTTCATCAAAATAGATCTGGCGAGTAGCACCGCGTGTTATACGAACCATTTTAAGTCACTTTTGACCCCCTCGCAACTCAAATATCTACTACTAGCGAAATATAATACATACGTGGATCAAATTTTATAAACAACTAAATGGTTATTTAGATATTAACATCCAAAAATCGTAGTAAATATTTCATCTCCTCGAGTAGGGATAGAACCCACAACCAGTCGCTTTTACAGTCACACTTCGTGCCGCTGCGCCACGACTGGCCTCGATACATATATTAAAATATGAGTAGTATTCTAAGTATTTTTTTTAAATAAATTTAAAAAAAGTAATATAGGTATCCAATATCCTTTGGAGTTATCTATTTCTTTTTTCTCTTTGGAGCTATCTTAGATTTGCCCCTTCTTACATTTTTTTTTCTAAATTTAGTTCTAGGTGCTATGAGCTCGTCTAGTAGCGTTTTTTGTATGAGTTTATTCTTTGTAAATGCAAAATTTTTGTGTATTTCTTTAGTTTGATCTTTTCTTATAATAATCAGCTTCACGCTGTATCCCGCACACAGCAAGGGTAGGCAAAGGAAACCTAGTGTTAAGAAATTGCCGTAATTAGCTGTTGGTGTTAAGATACTCCGCTCCCCACTTTCTGCCGCATTTTGAAGATATTGTGTGTTGAGTGGTGGAACTCATCTTCAGAACTTTGTTAATCTTTTTAATTCAGTCGCCATTGATGATAAGTAGAATATACTCGGCAATTTCTTTATTCTTGGCAGCCAGTGTACAGTGTACATTTGTCTTAGATGTGTTTACAATAAACAGGTTAGATTGCAGCCACATATTTAATAAATCTTGATCAATTTGAGCTAGTCCACTATTGATTTTATAGATTTATCGGAGTAGAACAAATTTATATCATCAGTATATAGTGTTAGGTCACCCTTTAAACCTGCTTTATGAATATCATTTGTATATACTAGAGCACTTATAGAAGTATAAGTATGAGTTTGATATATAAGTAGAAGTGGGAGTGCGAGTGCGAGTGACTTGGCTAGTTTTTAAATAAATTTATGAAATCATCGATAGAGATGAGTACGTTCTAAGAACTTCTAAGAATAAGACAGCTAATTTTATAATCATTCTTGGTAGGCATAGATACCTATAGTAAATTCATATGAAAACTAGTCAAGTCAGATCTTAGATATCAATATACTGTCCTAAATTGTAAGAAGAAAGGATATTTTAATTTATTATAAAATATTTTATAGAAATTCATTTCAGGACTGACCATTGAACTTGGCACCAATTTACATCCTACTTCTTTTGTGGTTGAAATCAACAACCAAGGTATCTATCATAATATTAAACTTGGCTCTCATTTTATATTAATATTTTTGATAGGATAAATTCTACTTCCCATTCACCTACAATGCTAAAATTGTTACCATCGGTGAGCGAATCCAATTCGCACTTAATCGATTTTTTTAAACATTCTCTACTACTACAAATTTATGTTTTAGATAACATAACTCTATTCTCAATTTTTCAACTCCTTCACCATATTTTTTGATTAGCCGATAAACGTACCAGATACAAATATCCATTTGTTTCACAATTACACGCGTTTTAGTCAAAAATATATTTTTTGTAAAAGAATTGTTATGACTTTTTTAGCCCACAGGCTTGAACAATTCACGCAAAAAAACTAAATGTATTTAATAGTATTGTCCGCACTGCAATTTAGTCCATCGTTTCGAACGGTGTCCGAGTGATCTAAAAATGACCAGCTGAATTTCAAATATTCGAGCCCGCAGTTTAAAAAGAGGAATAGTTTTGAGCTTTTTGAGTTAAAATATTTATATATTTAGCACAAATATTAAGTCTTAATTCGTCCATAGTTTTTTTCTAGATATGCAAAGATTTAAAAGTTATTAAGTATAATAAAGTTATTTTAGGCCAGTCGTGGTGCAGTGGACAAAGTGTGTTTGTAAAACCGACTGGTTGTGGGTTCGATCCCCACTCGAGGAGATGAAATTAAATTAAAATTAAATATACTTAAATTTATATTTCCATTTCTTCGCTCTGGTGTCGAGTTCTGCCACTCAACACGCAATGCCTCCAGAATTCGGTTAAAAGTGGGAAACGGACTGTCTTTACACTAGGTTCCCTCTGCCTACCCTGCTGTGTGCCGGATACAGCGTGAAGCTGATTTTTTTTATTTAAAAGTTATTAAGTATAATAAAGTTATTTTTGAAAAGTTATAAATTAATCTCACTGTACCGAGTTCTGCCTTACTTCTTATATGTATATAAAAGTTTCAGCATTTATTTAGACAACATTGTTATTCAAGATAAACCAAATATAAAACTTACCTTACGCTATCATAAATTATAATAAGTTAAGAATCTGTTTTATTTAAATCTCATCTTTTGAATAGCAAAAATAGCATAATATTTAAAAATTTGAGCAGATAGTGGAAAACAGAGTGTTTGAGATGTAGTTTCTCTCTGCCTGCTTTGCTGTGTGGGAAAAGGCGTTAAGTGTTTTCAATAATTAAGTTAAATATCACGACCTGGCCATCGTAGCGCAGGGACATATTTTCATTTGGTAACGAGGCAAAGCCGGAAACAGAGGTCTTTTTAATGGGGAACGGAGTGGTTTATCACTAGGTTCCCAGGTTCCCTCTGTCTATTCTGCTACATGCGGAATACAACGTGAAGCTAAAAAAAATATCTAAAACAGTCTCACTCGTACCGTTACACACGCGTTTATGTAAATAAGAGTATATTGTACGTGTCTATCACGTCCAATTTGCTGCAAAATAGAATTATACGTTTTTCCGCGCAATTACGAGAGCACAGTAAATAAATAGTATTGAGGTTTCGACTTGTCAGCCGTTACAAATTTAAATGCAGTGTTCATTTATTTTGTATTATTTTTATTATTAGCAAAAATATTTTGAAATAACATTTTGAAGTAATTTAAATTTTTGATACTATAGTAGATTATATATTTATTTTCATAAAAAATTGTGAAAGAATTAATATAATATATTATGTAGATACACTGGTCGAAAATTTTACGACCTCAGCCTGAAGTCGAAAGTTTTCGACCAGTCTGTGTTACCAGTTGACCTATGGCACTAAGACGTGGTCTTTCACCGCAAGCCTTATCCACAGGCACAAAGTCGCTCAACGAGCGAGCTATGCTTGGCTATTTCTCTATGTGACAGAATCCGAAATGATGAAATCCGTAGAGGAGCGTAGGCTACTGACATGGCTCTCAAAGTTTGTAAGCTAAAGTATGCTTTAAAAGGTTGATGGATTGATAGAGTGATTATATATATTAATAACTAATTTTAATACGCAATATAAATTTATAATTATTTGAGGCCAGTTGTGGCGCAGGGCCCAAAGTGTGCCTGTCAATCGACTGGTTGTGGGTTCGATCCCCACTCTAGGAGATGAAATATTTATTTACATTTATATTTTCATTTCTTCGCTCTGGTGTCCAGGGGAAAGCGCGTCGTTGAGTTCCGCCACTCAACGCGCAATACCTCCAGAAATTGGCGGAAAGTGGGGAACAAAGTGTCTTAACACTATGTTCTCTCTGCCTACCCTGCTGTGGGCGGGATACAGGGTGAAATTGAAAAAAGAAAGAATATATATATATATATATATATATATATATATATATATATATATATATATATATATATATATATGTGTGTGTGTGTGTGTGTGATAATTTGACAATCATTTTGACAATCTATTCATTATCATAGGTTAGTTATTTAAAATAGTCATCATGTTTCTTTTATTACCTTATTACATTGAAAGGTAATATTTTTATGTTCTGTTATGTTCTGTGAATATTTAAATGTAAATCACAGGGGCACAAGCGTTCGACTGTAAACGCGACAGGTTGTGAGTTCGATTCCCATTCGAGGTAATGAAATATTAAATATCATGGTTTCCTCGCTCAGGTAAAGAGGCTAAACAGGGCGTTGAGTTTCGTCACTGAACTCGCAATGCCTCTGGAATTCGGTGGCAAGTAGAGAACGGAAGTGTCTTAAAACTAGGTTCCCAGGTTTTCTCTATCTACCCTGCAACGTATGGGAAACAGCGTGAAGCTAAGTGCAAATCCTACCAAGTGGAATATTTCCATTTTCAAACAACATTTAAGTATATACAATTAGAATGAATGTAATGTACATAATATATTTCTATAAAAAATCCAAACAAACCAAGACGTTAACTACAACCTCTACAGTGTGACACAATATCAGTTTATAATTTTCGAGTCACGTAAGCCCAGTAATATATTTCAACTATAAAGTAGCCAACATAACTCATAGAAAAATTCTAGATTAAACATCGCGGGCGGGAAGTTCTTGAATTTATTTGAACGTACAAATTGCCGTCGCGGCGGTCGGCCTTCCTTCGTCGGCTTCCTTGCGATATATAAATACAGTACATTTTCTCCAAGTTTCATACATTTTTGTAGCTTCATATTACGTGACAAATAGCTAACTGTGACCTGCCGTGGTACGGAGCAGGCCCCGCGTGCGGCGGGACTTTCTAAGGAATAATTGCTTTTGGTGAAATTGTATTTCTATTTCTTCTCTATGGAAATGATGACTGTTTTAATAGAATATTGTTTCGTTGTTTTTGTTTTATTCAAATATGGCGGATAAAAAAATTAAAAAGATATTATTCAAGTTATTGTGTTAAGTTCTTTTTAGCTTAACGCACATAACAGAGTAGGGAAATAGTGTTGAGACACTCCGTTCCGGTATTCCTATATGAAATATTCATAAAAAAATATATTTTCATTACTTCGCTCTGGTGTCCAGGCAAAGCGCGGCGCTCAGTTTCGCCTCTCAACACATAATGCTTTCAGAATTCGGTGAAAAATGGGGAACGGAGTGTCTTAACACTAAGTTTCCTCTGTCTACCCTGCTGTGTGCGGGATACAGCGTGGAGCTGATTTGATTTATTCCTACATAAGTACTATAGGTTAATTCTGGCCTGTGTGGACAGCCAGACCTTTGTAATCTCAGTTCAGTACACGCAATAAAACATATCTGGTTGTTAAATCCGAAGCTGAACTATAGGGATAAAAAGCAACCCGAGCCATTACTACGGCGTTAAATTTTGTGTTCGATTTCTCCCGGAACGTACGTACAAGTAAGATTACGTTCGGCCAATCTCGTAAGTAGGCTTCCTATATTTTGAAATATGTGTATGTCAGCTTTATTTGGCATCAGTGTTTGACTATTTACTAAATTAATAGGAATTATGTAGCAAAAATATGTACAGCCGACCAGTTATGGGTTCGATCCCCACTTAAGGAAATTAAATATTTCTGTTTAATTTATATTTTTATTTCTTCGCTCTGGTGTCGAGCCAAAGCTCTTTTAGTTCCTCCACTCGACACACAAAGCCTCCAGAATTTAGTGGCAAATAGGCAACGGAGTATCTTAACACTAGGTTCCCTCCGCCTACCCTGCTGTATGTGGAATACAGCGTGAAGCTGATTTGTATAGCAAAAATATAAGAACCTTCCTTTAATGTTATCATTTTATTTATTGCAAAAATAAATAAACACGATACAAACAATTGCCATCGATTTAATTTAAAACTTTCAAACGACCCCCACTCCACTCCAGGAGACCCCCTGACACGGATTTATCAGTCTAAAGATTTAACCAGCAGCTTCCTTTGAAAATAATAGCCCACATATTTCTTACCGCGTTTATAATCTCTTCGTGGGAAACACTAGCTAACGAAGTTAGTTCCAAGGTAAAGTTTTAATTGCTCCCTCCACAACCTCGGTTTATCTTTTCGTAGTCCACGAACATTGCTTTTGTTTATTGCAAATTCAATTTGAGAAAGGAAAAGATTGGATGTAATTTAAATTTGTCCCAACAAGACTTTTGGTAAGTCTCAAACGTCTGTACTTATTTGTGGGGTTAAACAAATTCTAATTAAACATGAGTTTAATGGTACGGACTGAAATAAGTTTGTAATCTTATAACCAGATTATAAAGCTAAATGTTGCCTGTATAATAGTTTTGTTTGCATAATAATAAATACTAAAGACCACCAATAATCGTGGCGCAAGGGCCCAAGAATGTGCTTGTGAACTTGTGAGTTCGATCCCAACTTCTGGTAACGAGGTTAACGGCAGGGAATTCGGCGAATAGTATAATACGTAACGGAAGTATTTTAATATTAGGTTCTTAGGTTCCCTCTACTAAGCCCCTTGCTAAGTGCAGGTAAGCAGAGGAAACCTACAGCGTGAATTTTTTTATACAATAACATCATAATAAAACTTATTAGTTTACCTAATATATTAGACATATATTAGGCTTTCTCACTAAATTAAGGGTCCATAAACTCACTCACCGCGGTAAGCACGTACAAAGCCCATAACGCAGTTAATGAATTCTTACCTTGTTTGCAGCAGTGAGTGGCTTTTACGAAAAACATACGTTAAACTGATCTTAGCTCACACGTGATGTTACGGAAACGTGACAATTTTCAGTTTTTTCATATCATAAATATGTAAAAAAATCTTAATTCGGAAGATTGAACATCAAAGTTATGAGCTTGTAACGTTGCATCCCATATATAGGATGGTAGGCAGAGGGAACCAAGTGGTAAGTTATACGTCTCCCGCACTCCGCCACATTTGTAAAGTCAATGTTGTAGTTTGTTGTATAGCTTGAGAATAATTAAATAATTCATTCGCTCAAGTGGGAATTCTGTCTACAGAATTCGGTAAATTACGGGAACGGAGAGTCTTAACACTAGGTTCCCAGGTTTCCTCTACCTACCATACAATGTGTTGTATATAGCGTATAGCTCAGGTGGAAATCAAATCCAATACTGTTACGTTCTTTGGCAACATTGAACACGACGAAATCGTCGTCCACGTTATTATTCTACATAATCACTATCCATCCATCAATCTTTTAAAGCATACTTTAGCTTACAAACTTTGAGAACTACTCGTATGTCAATAGTCTACGTTGGTCTACGGATTTCATCATTTCGGATTCTGGCACGAAGAGAAGTAGCCAAGTATAGCTCTCCATTCCGCTCGCTTCGTTGAGCGACTTTGTGCCTGTGGATAAGGCTTGCGGTGAAAGACCACGTCTTAGTGCCATAAGTCAACACTGGTAACACATATTGGTCGAAAACTTGCGACCTCAGAGCCTGAAGACATTAAAGACAGGTTCATATATTTGTTGCTATGTAAATCAGCTTCACGCAGTATTCCTCATACAGCAGGGTACGAAGATGAAACCTAGTATTAAGACACTCCGCTTCCCATTTGCCACCGAATTCTGGAGGCATTGCAAGTTAAGTGGAGGAACTAAAAGAGCTTTGGTTCGACACCAGAACGAAGAAATAAAAATATAAATTTAAAAGAAATATTTAATTTCCTCGAGTGACAATTGAACCCATAACTAATCGCGTGTGCAGTCACACATTTATGCTCCTGCGCCACGACCTGCCTCTAATATTTTTGATATATTATTTTTATTAATTTAGTAAATAATCAAATATTGATGTCAAATAAAGCTGACATACACATATTTCAAAATATAGGAAGCCTATTCACGAGATTGGCCGAATGTAATCTTACTTGTACGTACATTGAGGGTGAAATCGAACACAAAATTTAACGCCGTAGTAATGGCTCGGGTTGGTTTTAATCCCTATAGTTCAGCTTCGGATTTAACAACCAGATACGTTTTATTGCGTGTACTGAACTGAGATTACAAAGGTCTGGCTGTCCACACAGGACAGAATTAACCTATGTACTTATATAGGAATAAATTAAATCAGCTCCACGCTGTATCGGTACGCAGAGGGAACCTAGTGTTAAGACACTCCGT
The DNA here is from genome assembly GCA_013403705.1 of Heliconius hermathena. Classification (NCBI taxonomy): domain Eukaryota; kingdom Metazoa; phylum Arthropoda; class Insecta; order Lepidoptera; family Nymphalidae; genus Heliconius; species Heliconius hermathena. Next base: position 308,071 of record JAAIXJ010000281.1, read on the forward strand.
TTCCCATTTTCCGCCGAGTTCTGGAGGCATTGCGTGTTGAATGGCGTAACTCAACGCCACGCTTTGCCTGGACAGCAGAGAATATTTCATGTAGGAATAGGTTCGTTATATTTGTTTTTACGCTTTCGCTTCACGCTGTATCCCTCACATGACAGGGTAGACAGAGGGAGCCGTGTCGTGATGCAAGTTGCCTATTACGCGGCACGAGCACCAATCATGCTACTATCAGGCGCGTCATCAATCTTTACTCATTTCACCGCGAGACGTATTTGTTAACTATTATTAAAACAGCCGTCTGGGCATCCGATTCCTGTCTTTCACATTGTTCGCTGATCAGTTAAGATTCAAAGTTTATTTGAACATTTAATTTCATTTTTCAAATTGTTTTTAATTTCTTTTTTTTTAAATGAGCATATATGTTGTAAAACATTTATCATTTGGTTGATTGTTTAAAATTGATATATTTTTTATTACCTAAATATTACATCGTAAGGTAACATTTTTATTATCTTATATTTTTTAGTAATATTTTTAGCACTCTGCTGTTATACTTTTATTTTTATGGCCGGAATGACTTAGTAGGATCATTGGCGCAAGCGTAAAACTGTAGACGCGACAGGTCATATATTCCGTTCCCACTTGACTATATAGAATATTTAATATTTTCATTTCACCCTTTGAGTTCCGCCACTTAGCAAGCAATACCTCCAGAACTCGGCGGCAAGAAGAACGAGAAGTGTCTTACTGGGAACGAAGTGTCTCAACACTACCCTGCTATGTGCGAAAAGCTAAAAAAACAACAAAATAACTTCAATAATATCTTTTTAATTTTTTTATCCGCCATATTTTATTTAATAAGACAAAAAAAACGAAACAATATTCTTATAAAACAATCATTATTTCCATAGAGTAGAAATAGAAATACAATTTCACCAAAAGCAATTATTCCTTAGAAAGTCTCGCCGCACGCGGGACCTGTTCCGTACCACGGCAGGTCACAGTTAGCTATTTGTCACGTAATATGAAGCTACAAAAATGTATGAAACTTGGAGAAAATGTACTGTATTTATATATCGCAAGGAAGCCGACGAAGGAAGGCCGACCGCCGCGACGGCAATTTGTACGTTCAAATAAATTCAAGAACTTCCCACCCGTGATGTTTAATCTAGAATTTTTCTATGAGTTATGTTGGCTACTTTATAGTTGAAATATATTACTGGACTTACGTGACTCGAAAATTATAAACTGATATTGTGTCATACTGTAGAGGTTGTAGTTAACGTCTTGGTTTGTTTGGAATTTTTTTTGTAGAAGTATATTATGTACATTACATTCATTCTAATTGTATATACTTAAATGTTGTTTGAAAATAGAAATATTCCACTTGGTAGGATTTGCACTTAGCTTCACGCTGTTTCCCATACGTTGCAGAGAACATAGAGAAAACCTGTATCCATTAAGATACTTCCGTTCTCTACTTGCCGCCGAATACTGGAGGCTTTGCGTGCTGAGTGACGGAACTCAATACCGTTTTGTTTCATTACCAGAGCGAGGAAATTATTATGTTTAATATCTCATTACCTCTAGTGGGAATCGAACCCACAACATATCGCGTTTATTACGGTTACGCACGTTTGTACAACAGCGATTTGCATTGAAATGTCCACAAAACATGAGAGAAAATAAAAATATTGCCTTACAATGGAATCCTGGAAACCGACCAGTTTCGATCGGTTTCCAGTAGGCGCGGGTTCGGGTCCCGCTACGTTCAATTTTTTATACGTTTTCTAAATAAGTATTTTTCTTTACTAAGTGTGGAATAACACTTTAAAAAATATTGAAAATTGTATAACCATTTTAAATAACTAACTAAATTTTAAATAACTAACTAGATTGTGAGTTATATATGCTCGTTTAAAAACAAGAAAATTAAAAACAAACAGAAAAATAAACTTAAATGTTCTAAATTAACTTTGAATCTTAATTATATTGTTTTCCTTACAAATATTTTCTTGAGAAAACGAAGTATACTAGAAGTTATTAGACTCGGGTCGCTTACTTTGTTAGCTCACATTTAACTAAGTGGATTTTTTTGCTTTATGTTTAATTTTGATTGTAAGTCCTCCTCTCAGAATAAATTATCATTTAATACAGGTTTATTCTTTCAATTCTATATGTTAAAATCTATATTATATATTTTAAAGAAATATTTAGATTAGTACTATAAAATTAACGTTCATATATTCTAATAATTTTTTAAGAAAAAAAAAACTTACTACAAACAATAAACTAAAAAGGAAAAAATAAATGTATTTAACATAAGTAAAACGCACTTTGATTTAGTTAAACAAAATAATTAAAGGAAGACTTTAGAAATTTGAAGTCGGTGTCAAGCTAATGCTATAACAACAACCTTATGTACTAGGGTATTTATTACATATGCTTTATATTAAATTACTAAGCCTGTTTGCTTTACTACGTCGAATTTATAACCGATTCATGAAATTTATAAATTTATAAATTAGAAAGTAAAGAAAGAGGCCAGTCGTGGCGCAGGGGCACAAAGTGTGACTGTAAAACCGACTGGTTGTGGGTTCGATTCTAACTCGAGGAGATGAAATACTTACTTAAATTTATGTTTCCATTTCTTCGCTCTGGTGTTGAGGCAAAGCGTGGCGTTGAGTTCTGCCACTCAACACGCAATGCGTCCAAAATTCGGCAGAAAGTAGGCAACGGAGTGTCTTAACACTAGGTTCCCTCTGGCTACCCTGCTGTGTGCAGGATACAGCGTCTTGCTGAGAAAGTTATATTATCTACGTATTAAAATAATATAAAAAAATATATTATATTTAAGACTAAAAAACTCCATCTTTATTTCAGTTCTAATATTTTTATAAGCAATTTACATTATACTTATATTATTACTGAATTCAATACAATCATAAAAAAGTTTATTTTCATAAGAAAACTGTCAGGTCATTTAATATTTTTGAATAATCAATAAAATATATGCAGTTTTCAAGAATATAAGCCCAAAAAAAATTTTGTTGAGAAATCCTATATTGTTTCATATGAAACAATTTTTTATTGGTACAGCGCAGTTAAATTATTCACATAACAATTACTTTTGTTTTTTTCCCCACGAAATATACGAAATTGCAGCTTTTGGATACAAGATATTTATAAACATTTTATTTATTTTAAATATTTGTGTACGCGTCACTTAAAATTCATTTATTTTTCTGAATATACTATGCATATGTTGTATATTTTTAACACGGTGTTATTAGGTCGAGCTGTATATATAGGTATTTATATAATATACATAAAATCTAAGAATTCCAGTCCAGTCAAATAAAATCATCATCAAAGTAAAATCGACTGGTTGTGGGTTCGATCCCCACTCGAAAAAGTGAATTATTTATATACATTTATATTTTCATTTTTTCGCTCTGGTGTCGAGGCAAAGCGCGGCGCTGAGTTCCGTCATTCAATACGCAATGCCTCCAGAACTCAGTGGGGAAACGAACAGAAAGTGGAGAACGGAGTGTCTTAACACTAGGTGCCCTCTGCCTACCCTGTTGTGTGCGGGATATAGCGTGAAGCCGATTTGATTTAAGAATTTGAGTTTGAACCACTTGTAATAATCGTATCCTCGTGTAACTTGGCAGTTATACGTAACTTATATTATGGTGTCAACAAGCTGGTGTGATACTTTTTAGAAAACATACAAAAAATTTAACGTAGCGGTATTTGAACCCGCGTCTCTTGGAAATCGACCAAGCGCTCTGACCAACTAACTTGTACGTTTTCATCGTGCTACATTAAAATTCTTATATGTTTGTTACAATTTAGTAATATTGTTAGCATCTCTGTAAGGAGATTTTTACAAATTTCCTAATAAGCTAAGATAATTACTTAGAGTTATCAATTGCTGAGAGAGAATACTATATATTAAATATTTTCCACATTTTTGAAGTGTTATTGCTCACTTAAGAAATAAAAATATTTTTTAGAAAATATAAAAACTTGAACGTGGCGGAATTTAAACCTGCGCTAAGTGCTCTAACCAACTTAGCCATACGTTCTCATCATTCTTATATGCTTATGATTAAATATTATCATATTTATTTTAAATGTTTTCTAAAAAGTATTCCTTCTTTCTCAAATAAAATGGGGAACGGAGTGTCTCAACACTCACACACAAGGTTCCCTCTACCTACCTGGCTGTGTGTGGGATACAGCATGAAGATGTTTAAATAAAGAACCCGAAACGGAATGTATATGGAAACGAAAACTTTATTATTATTTAAGTGCCAGTCTCCTCGAGCTAGTAAAGTGCCTGTTACGGGAAAAATTCAAACGACTGTCACTAAAAATCTTAACCTTTGATGATTTTCCACTAGACAAATAAACTGAAGTTTATGTATAAAGTTTTAGAATATTAATATTATTTCTCAATTTTATGCTTAATGCACTCGTAGATTGACCTGGATTGGATTGTATGGATTAAAATCATAATTGAGTAAATATTATGGTTTACCCAATAATGATTTTAATAAATAAACTTGTGCTGTAAACAATGTAAATGCTGCACAAAGTGCCTCCAGAATTCGGCGGAAAGTGGTGATCGGAGTGTCTTAACACTAGATTCTCTCTGCCTACCCTGCTGTTTGCAGGATACAGCGTGGAACTGATTTATTTATTTTATTATTATTTTAAATTTATACCTGTGATAAATTTCTATTCACTTTAAAAAAAGAAGCTTATAAGTTTGACTATGATGTTGCTATTGCTGAATATAGGCTTTCAAGCACATGTACTAGGTTTCGTGTGTATGTGTTACATATATTTGTATATTTATGCCGCACTTTACCTCCGTTAACAAAGAGAGGAAAGGCGAATATTTAATATTTTATTTCCTCGAGTGGGGATCGAACCCTTATAACCTAACTGCAGTCGCACATTTGGCAAGGGTACTTGCGCCACGACTGGCCTCTGATGGTCTGGTTTGCATATTACTTAAGAACTATCTCGGAGTATCGAAACAACTCTTTTGAATTTATACCAAGTATCTTCCAAGTTAAAGAACAGTCCACATTTCATCATATTATATTATTCAGTTCATACAAAGTAAGTGCATATACCCGCAAACGTAAGTGTATCAGCTTTTGTATAAGTTGTACTTTCCATTGACCGACAATCTTGAAATTGATGCGGAAGCCTCGATGGCCGAGTACGACTCACACTCCATCAGTTTTTTTATGAGTACTTTGTAGTGCATATCTTGAAAATTATGTGTTTCTTCAACTTTTTTTTTATGGAAAAGTGATCAGCGCTGCTCATCACTCCGTGCAACAACAGACGGGCTACAGGTGCGTTGCTGGCTTTTAAGGTGGAGATATAGAGGTACCCGTATCATATTGACCTGGAAACAATGCCGCGGGTAGGTAATTCCACAGTTGCGTCTTGCGTGGAAGGAAGTTCCTACGAAACCGCACAGTAGTGGAGTGCCACGTAGTGCCAGATGATGTGGTATAGTATTTAAGATTGTGACGTACTGTGCGGTTAGAAAATTCTGTGGCAGGTAACAGGTCAAACAGTTCTTCAGAACACTCTCCCCATGATAAATGCCGTAGAGAACGCACAGCGAGGAGACAACTCTACGCAAAGTGTTAAGCCTTTTACAAATTTGTGAATTCTTTTTTCACAATTTCTCCATATTTAAAAGATTTTTTATTGTAATAGAGTAGGCAGAAGGAACCTAGTGTTAAGGTACTCCATTCGCAATTTTTTTTGCTGAATTTTTGAGGTATTGTCAGAAAAGCGTCAGCCCTCCTTTTACGGGCACAGTACAAAGGTAAAATATTTTAAACCCCTACTTAGAGAAGTTAGTCAAGATACTTCAACAGTTTAGACGTAAGATTTATAATATTTTTTAATTTTTTTTCATTTCACGATGTTTATTCATACTATATTTCGTGTGATGCGGTTACGCATAAATACCAATAACGTAAACACATACTATTACAAAAATACTACTGAAATAAAAATACTACTATGAGCTTTGACTCGATTTCAGAATGAGGTGTACGCGGTGGTTTCCCTTTGATAGGTTTATATCTGCGTCGTTCTTGAAAAATGGCATTTTATTTTACAACGATAATTTTAATATTTATTTTGTTTGAAAAAAATCACTTTTTCATTTTTGGGAAAAAAATGTATTAGGCTTTTATAGAGTAGTTAAAACTGGTTACATTTAAAGTGATGCTGACAAAAACACTCTGTTTATTTTTCAACTAAAATCAATTTGTAGACGATGTAATTTATTATAGTAATTATTTATTCATGCAAATACTAGTAAATGAAATTATGTGGTATTTAGTTATTCCTTTGACTGTAAATTAACTTGAAAGTCACTTGCTCGAGTGGTTCCGATTCGAGTACTTTGTGCTATTGAAAATTATATTACTATATATAGATTTATATTATATATTCAGAATTATATCATTTTCTTATCAAAGGTATAATACTAACATTTGTTGTGGACTTTGCTATATATTATAACTGATATGCTCAGTTATAATATATAGCAAAGTTGTTCGGAAAATCGTGGTTATTGAATGAAAGTTCATATTCAGATTTTTAATATTTGTTATCAAAGAAAGTATGATTGTAAAATCGACTCGATCGATTCGATTCCCACTCGTAGAAATGAAATATTTATTTACATTTATATTTTTATTTCTCCGCTCTGGTGTCGAGGCATAGAGCGGCGTTGAGTTCTGCCACTCGGCGGAAAGTGACGCACGGAGTGTCTTAACACTAGGTTTCTACTGCGTGAAGCTGATTGATATCAATGATGGGAGTCATAAGTACGTCGCGTCGCGTTTCTCTCAATAAAGTTGACTCACCTATTTTAAAATACCAGATACACGTCTTACCAAGCGTTGGCCTTGTAATAAAAAATCCAGCCACATTCAACTCGGACTCGCATACTGAGGGTTCCGTATCAATTTCAGGATTGGACAAACTTAAGTTTGCGAGCATATGCACTCATTTTGTATGAAATTAATTACAAATATATGCTTGTAATTATTTTTTTCTCAGAAATAACTATTAGTTTCACTTTTTGGTTTTTTCCTTTATTTGTATAGTAAGTTCTCAATTTCGAGCCAAATTTTATAACTTTACGTCCACAAGAAGTGCTCTATAGGTTTTGATTACGGAGCGAATTTCATAAAAAATACAGCAAAATCGATGCATAAATGCTGTTTTTTTAATACGTTGACTTATAACCTTAATTTATTCCATGTTTTAAGGGACTATAGACCTGAACATTTGATATTAATTTCAGCTTGATATCTCCACGTGACTCGAGTCTGCCAACCAACTTAAAGGTTTTGAGTTACGAAACCCTAAAAATATAATATAAAATTTCTCATATACATTTTTATTTAATAGCTAGCTCATCGTTTAATTTTTAACATGAACAAGGCTTTTTTATTTAAGTTTATTTATATAAATACCGTACAAAACACGAAAATGATATCTAAAACACTCAATCACAAAAAGTAATAAAGAAACATCAAGTCATAGATACTGTATATATTTAAATAATTTCAACTTTAACCGACATCAACTCCGCACAAAAAAAAATCGTCTACAGAAGACTTTCCTCTGGAAGCCAATTTGTTATCACAAATCGATCACCGACACCGTCGCCCTTCAGGATTCACAAATTTACATTTCAATTTTCAGATGGTTATGTTAATTCGTCGGAATATTTCGAAATGGCTTCCTTCGATTTATCAATGTATCTAAATGGGCTACCTCGAACAAAATTTGTTTCACAATAACTAACCTATAGAATTGCTGGAATTTATGTTATTCATTTTAGATCGAGTTTTCGATATACTGTTTATAATTATGTAAGTAATTGGTATTGGATTATTTTCATAATCAAGGCTTACGATGTGTCTCGCATACAGTACAGGAGGCATAGGGAACCTAGTGAACTCTGTTCCCTACTTTCCGCTGAATTTTTGTGTGTTGGCTGGTGGAACTCTTCTCTTCTCACATCACGCTTCGCCTTGTTACCAGAGCAAAGGAATGAAAATATTAATAAATAATTTATTTCCCCGAATGGGAATCAAACCCACGACCGTCGCGCTTACACACATAATTATTATTTATTTTTGTTTTAATAATCACCTCAAATATACCTATTAAGCCAAAATATTTTATTTGAATGAATAAGAATACGAAAATTTCAGGACAAGTAGATAAGTGAGTCGAGTTCGGCGTTAAGTTCCGCCTCTCAGTAACGAGGCATTACCTCCAAAATTCAGCGTAAAGTCAGAAACAAAATTGTCTTAATGGAAACGGAATGCCTTAACACTAGGTTCCATGTTCCCTTTACCTACCCTGTTATGAGCAAAATACAGCGTGAAGTTAAAAACAAAATGTGAAAAAAAACTCATTTTTCTCTTTGAACATTGAAATTGACCATAATGTATTTAAATACCTCAATCATACATGTTTTTAGTATGGTGGTTATTATCCTTTTGCATAATTCTAAGCAAGATTGCACGACATCTGGACAAAACAAGGACTGCGACCAAACCAGCCATTTATCTTTCCTTACCCTAATTATGTGATGAAAATTTATCGTAGTTGAACCCAAAATTCAAAAAGTGTAAAATGTATGAAGCATTTTATATCATATAGAAAACTATTTTTTTTCAGCTTCATGCTGTATCCCGCATACAGCCTAGTGTTAAGACACTCCGCTCGTCACTTTCTGATGAATTCCGGAGGCATTGCGTGTTGACTGTTTGAACTTAACGCCGCGTTTTGTCTCGACACTAGAGCTAAGAAAATGGAAAATTCCAATATTTATTTTCCTCGATTGACTGGCCTCAAGCTATTCAACTGTATTTACTGCTTCCCCTCACACTCCCTACGATTAGAAATAAAATGGAAATGATTTCAGGTAGGGCAAGTCGTTACGCTTGGTAAATACTAAACGGCTATGTCTAGATTGCATGTGATAAGATTTTTTTTTGAGTTTTTAATATTATTTTGTGTTATTTTGTTAGAGACAGGATAAATTATTATATTCTATGGCACAAATATTTGAAAGTTTTGAAAAGTATAAAATACATCAACTTATGTTAAACAGAAATATGTACTATTTATTAACCGACTTCTGTAAGAAAAGGAGGTTATCAATTCGACTGGTTTTTTTTTCTATGTTTGTTACCTCAGAACTTTTGATTGGGTGAACCAATTTTGATGATTTTTTTTATTTGAAAGCTAATGTTTCCCGTGTAGTGCCGTTTTTTTTTATAATCATTTCTGACAATGGTATCTATGGGAAAATCACGTAAGTCTTTAATTTGCATTAGGTATGTGCGCGACAAACGCATGAATAACTCAATATCACGCCAACTGATTCCGATGATTCTTTTTTTATTGGAAAGGATACACTTCAAGGATAGTTTGGTGAAAACTTGGTTAGGTTCTGATTCTGGGATCCAGTTGAAATTGTAAATATAAATTAGTTTTTTGGTAAAACATATAATTGTATTGTAATAGTAAAGGAAAAACATTGTTGAAATTGGTGTCAGAAATGAGATTCCTCATCGTTGCATTTCAACCTATTTCAAATAGAGCATGTCCTCATTTTCAACCGACTGCAAAAAAGGGAGAGGTTCCCAATTCATCCGAATATTTTTTATGTAAGTTCTTGTCAATATGCCAAAATGTTAGTTTGCACAAAAATAATACCTAATTAAGATTTAAGTTTTACATAGTACCACCACTACCTACTTGTTTGAGAAGCATCCTCTTAAGAGGATGGAGGAGGAGGATGGAACCTTAAGGTCCCATCACTTAAAATCGTAAAATAAATTAATTTTTAATAAAAAACAAACCGATTTCAAACAACATATTAAAAAGTAATCGTACTTTGATTTTGTTAACCAAAATAATTAAAAAAAGATTTTATAATTTTGAAGTCGGTATCAAGGTAATGGTACAGCAATCTTACTGGAATATCGAACTACTAAGCCTGTTTCTTTTACTTGGCACCTACTTCAAAATTTAAAAAAATATTTTGTAATTATTTTTGTTTAACAAAATTAAAGTACGGTTTATTTTATGTAGAATTGTTTTTTACTTTTTAATTCTTTGTTTGAAGTCGGTTTTATTTTATTAAAAAAATATTTTTAGCTTCATTTTATACAGTTAAGTATGTAAGTTAAGTTAAGACACTACGTTCCCCAATTTCCTCATAATTTTCAAGATATTTAGTGCTGAGCGGCCAAACACAATACACTCTATCTTTTTAAGA
>JAAIXJ010000281.1:318815-391737 GCA_013403705.1 Heliconius hermathena
ATATATATATATATATATATATATATATATATATATTTATATATATTCCAGCTACACGCTGTATCCCGCACACGGGGAAGGCCGAGGGAACCTAGTGTTAAGACACTCCGTTCCCCACTTTCCGCCAATTTCAGGAGGCATTACGTGTTGAGTGGCGGAAGTCAACGCCGCGCTTTTCCCTCAACACCAGAGCGAAGAAATTAAAATATAAATGTTAATAAATATTTCATCTCCTCGAGTCGGGATCGAACCCACAACCAGTCGATTTACAGGCACACTTTGTGCCCTTGCGCCACGACTGGCCTTAAAAAAAATTAAGTTTGACTCTAATTTAAACAATCTAAGTAATTTTGATCAGTCTAAAATTCTAAACGAACCTAAAACATTATGTTGTCATACTTGTGGTAAAACTTGTGGTGTCATACTTGTGATGGTAGAATAAAATTGAAAACAAAAATTTAAATTATATATAATATGTATAATAGAATATAAAAGATCAAAACAATTTCGCCATTACGGTGTTTGATGTTTTAATTAAAAAGTTGTGTCGCACGAAAATTCTGCGTTTATTTTGAACATGTTACATGTTTTAACAAAGTAAATGTTTTTTGAGTATCAGCTTTGAAGATCGGAGACAATGAAGGGGTTATTGGAAAACGTGTAAACAGTTTTCCTCCAATTCTATAGTCTATTATAGTATAAATAAAATTGAAAAATAAAATTATTATTATTATTGTTATATGAAAATTATAGTAAATATTATCTGTTTTTCTCTTTTTAGGGTTCCGTACCTCAAAAGGCAAAAATGTAACTGTTATAGGATCACTTTGTTGTCCGTCCGTCATATCAAGACAAGACAAATTAAGAGCTTACAATATAAATCAATAAAAAAAATCTAAAAGTGAAAATGTGTAGGTATTTCATAATAAACTAATAACAAACTTATACTTTTCGTTTATTTCATACAAAATTGGTGTACAAGTTGTAAACTTTTATAAGTTTTATTTCTTGTTGGCCTACAATCCTAAAATTGGTACGGAAGCCTCGGTGGGCGCGTCCGAATCACGATGTATCCCGAATATAGTAGGATAGGCAGAGGGAACCTGCGAATCTAGTGTTAAAACACTCCGCTCTTATTAATTCACTGCCATTCTCCACTTTCACCCAAATTCTGGAGATATGGCGTGTTGAGTGGTGGAACTTAACACTGCGCTTTGCCTCAAAACCAGAGCGAGTAAATGAAAATATTAAATATATCATTCCCCCGAGTGGGAATCGAACCCACGACCGTCGCGTTACAATCGCACATTTGTGTCCCTGCACCACGACGGCCTCAACTGCCTTCTTTATTTTATTTAATTATAAGAAAGATATTACTTTGTAAGATACATAGATTTAGAGCGAAATTTAAAATAAGAATACGAAATTACTCTATTCAAACCATTTTTTTTTATTTGGGGCTTTCTATCAAATGCACAACGTATGTATGTGTAATGATTTTACATTTATTAGTTTTAATATTCGCAATTATTTATTATAAAAATGTAAATCAACTTCTTTGTTTAATAAAAATATGTTTTTGAAAAAAGTAAAATAAGTATATAGAACTATCACCAGAGAGCATTACTAAAATGACGCTTTATGTGGTCGGAAAATTCGAGATATACTTTTTAGACTTGGAGCAAAAGAAGAAAGAGGTAATCTAGAATAACATATTGTATTAGAATTTAAGATGGATATTGTACAAGCTTAATAGTATTTTACTCTGGAAGAAATATAAGTTCTGTAAAAGCCTCGAGGTGTTTGATTTCTTTACATAAGTATGTTATTTTGGAGGTACCTATATATTGAAATTAGATATATTCTTTACATAAAATCACATAACAATTACATTGAATAATATACAAAAATTAAATGTTTATTTTTAATAATTACAGGCCCATATTGTTTTTACAATAAATATTCATATGGGAGTGTTTTTACTTTTTAATTAGACCTACAGTATTAAAGCACACGTATTATTCAAATCTTTGTTAGCTTAGGTCAACGTATGTTTACACGGGAAACGGGTGGAAACAATTAAATAGAAAATAAACAATTTCTAAATTAAATTCATACACAGACCAAGATATAACTAATTGATTATATTAAAAGCTCTTACTTTATCTTTAAGCTCTTACTTTCTTTTTAGGACAGTATCTGTTTGTAAACGGAATGGTTGTGGGTTCGATACTTATTCGGAGAAGGAGTTATTTTCATTTCTTACCTTTGGTGTAAAGACTGAAGATGTGTTCTGCCATTCAACACGAAAGTGCATGGAAGATCACACATCAAGAGTCTTGACACTAGCCTTTTACTTGTTTATTGAAAAATATGTTTTTAGAAAATATATAAAAAAATACATAGCGTGATTTGAACTAGCACCTCTTGAAAACTGTCCAAGTCGACTGATTCTGAGTAATTTTCATATGTAAAATAATTAGGAAAAACAAACATAACACCTAATGGTATCTATCTATATAAGGTCTTGCAAATGCCTAACTGAATATAATAGTTAGATTCAAAATTAAAGTAACAAAATTATAAATAAATCAGCTTCACGTTGTATCCCGCACATAGCAGGGTAGGCAGAGTAGGTAGAGAGGTATATATANATATATATATATATATATATATATATATATATACATGTCTTATTTCGCTTTAACATCATACATATATGTATATCAAAAAATGAAAATCAATCAACAGAATATAATTCTCAATTCGATCTCGTTTCAACAGAGGTAAAATAAACGCTTACAGAACCAACGTCATGTTTATAACATCAGATGAAAAGGTAAATATTTTATTCGAAACATATACGTAAAAATGAATCGATTAAAAAGAGCTGACTTTTAACTGGACACGATTTTAATACCTTTTGTCAGTAATCTGTAAGTACTTATTTATAAAAACGTATAATATAAAAAAATTAAGTTGCGGGATTCGAACCCGGGCCTTCTGGAAACCGACCAGGTCGGTATATATAAGTATTTTAATTTAATTTAGTATAATAAGTATTTTTCTTTCCTAAGTGTGGAATAACACTTTAAAAATGTTTAAAAAAATCTGTAAGTATTTTATAAAAATTTGAAGATATATTTGACGCCTGTCGTGACACAATGGCAAAAGTGTGTGACTGTAAACGCAACTGGTTGTGAAGTCGATTCCCATTCAAAGAATTGAAATAAATATTTATTTATATTTGCATTTCATCCCTCAAGCGTCCAGGCAAGCAGGGCGTTGAGTTCCGTCACTGAACACGTAATGCCGCCAAAATTCAATGGAAATGGGCAACGGAGTGTCTTAACACTAGGTTCCCTCTGCCTACCCTGCTATGTGCGGGATACAGCGTCAAGCTAATATAATATATATTTTTTTGAAAATATATTTCTCTATGAAACGGCGGCCATATTAATACGCCTGTGGCTGCAACTGCATTTTAATAATAGATTAACCTCTATCCAAACGCGGTACGCTATATAATCTTCAGCGTACACACAAATTTAATTAATTCTGGTATGACAACGCCGAACAGTATATGTCACGTTTGAGTCATGTACCGGGGAAGTTTGTTACGTAACTATGTTCCAACATTAGCAAGTGGATGGCAATGCTTACACTATTTGTACTTTTTGATCCCCTTATGCCGCGCAGTTTGAAACTTGATTTAGGATATTATCGAGCAGAAATGGGTTCGATTTATGTATGATGGTGTAGAATTATTAGTTTTGATTATTTAAATGTTCCTCGGTGCCCGTCTTGGGGCAAAGGCATAAAGTGTGACTGTAAAAGCGATCGATTGTGGGTTCGATCCCCATTCGGGGAAATAAATTATTCATTTAAATTTACATTTTCATTTCTTCGCTCTGGTATCGAGGCATAACGCGGCGTTAAGTTCCGTCACTCAACACGCAATACCTCCAGTATTTCGCGGAAAATGGGGAAGAAGTGTCTTAACACTAGATTTTCTCTGCTTATGCTGATTTATTATTTTTTTTATTTACAAGTGGAACTAATGGTGAGCTGTGCCGTGATGCCTTCGTGTCATAATTATACATTGTCTTCATGATGCAGAGTAGGCTCCCTCTTTGTACTCTGTGACATGCGTGATAAAGCGTAAAGCTGAAAAAAAAAACCTGTAGCTTATTTCACAGCGTAATCAGATTATAGTGTACGTCATAAATATTATCACACTGTAAATAATTTTTCTTTTCGGCGAATTTTGGTTTTGAGCGGCGAGATACGGCGGGATAAGCTGATAAAAAAAACTAAAAGAAAAAAAACTAAACTAGCTTCATGCGTTATCCCTAGCGGAGTACTCAGAGAAAACGGAGCGCCAAACGCTACGGAGAACGGAGAAATGTGGAGAACGGAGCTACAAATAGCTGAAAAAAAGAAATAAAAAAATGTTCCATCTGTGGTACGTAAAGCAAAAAAAAACATTGAAAAGAAAACTTTTAATCGCTGTGACATAAGAGTGAGTTAAGTGTTTCTTTGCTCATAAAATAAGTATATCTCGAACACCAACTTTTAAGTGAGGATATCACAAAAGATGAGTGAGATCAAAATGAGTCGGGCCAAATCGGGCCTAAGTTTTCCAAACACAATACAGCATAGTGGGTTCACGCGGCACAAAAGTACAGCACTAACGACCAGTCCGCTTCAAGTTTTAATAGCGCCGCACTTTCAGGTCCAAGTTTAAATACTGAAACGAGGCCAAACGTGAATCCATATACGGGATTTTGTTTAGTAAATTATGTTTTGAGGCCAGTCGTGGCGCTGAGCTACAAGCGTGTGTTTGTAAACGCAACAGGTTCAATTTCCACTCGAGGAAATTAAACATTTAAAATTTTAATTTTTTTCGCTCTGGTATCGAGACAAAGCGAGATGTTGAGTTCCGTCACTTAGATTTTGGTGGACTACCTCTGAAATTCTGGCGGAAAGTGAGGAGCGTAGTGTCTCAACACTAAGCTCCCTCTGACTTGTATACCGCATGTAGCAACATGCGGTATATAGCGTGAAGCTGAATAAAAAAAATCAATTAATCAAAAATTTGCTACATTTTCCCACCACTGGCATGAAGAATACGCCGTATTGGACCAAAAATTACAAGTATGGTACGGAATTTAATGGGACTGTTTTTATTAAAACTTTTTTTATTTTCATAATCTATTAAGTCTAAGTGCGGCATTGGGTTCCACATCTCTTCACATACTGACACTACACACTATTTGCGCATTTTTTATCCCTTAGGGTAGACAGAGGGAGATTTATGCTATGCCACTCCGCTCCCCAATGTCCATCTAATTTAAAAGGCATTGCCTGTTGAGCGGCGGAACTCAACACCGCGCTTTGCCTCTACACCAGAGCGAATAAATGAAAACATAAAATATTTCATTTCCTCGAGTTGCATTCGAAGAACAACCTGTCTTGCGTTAACAGTCTCACACTTGTGCCCCTGTGCCACGACTAGGCCAGTAGTCTAGGAGTCCTAGCTAAGCATAATCTCTATATATAATAAGACAGTAAAAATATTTTGTCTGTACATTTAGTAATTTTGACTGAAATGGATAGAGGGACACTTAAAAAGAATAATAGAAAGCAAAAATATTTTTTTTGAATTTCTTGTATACAAATCAATGATGACAATTAAAACGGCTACTACAAAAATAAACAAAATATACAGTTAAAAAAAATATTTTATGTTTCCGAACAACCTTGCCTACAGTATAAATATTTAACTTTGATAAAATATATATATACGACAATGTGACATCATTAACTCGTTAGTACCGCATTGGAAACATCATATTGCTATACTGAACTTAAACAGCAATCGTTTGGACAAGTATGTAGTTGGACTGTAACCAAAAACGGGGCGGCATCTCTCTCAAATGGCTAGGTAGCATCTGATCCTGGTTTAATTAAAGACAATGTCTCGTTACTGGTGCCAAGTTCATAGTATAAGTATTATCATTGTCACCCTATTTCAATAGAGTTCGTAAAGCTTATAGAGTAGATATATGAGATATATTGTTTAATATGGAATTTTTTATATCTAAGTATCGTACTTCAATATTTATGTACAAATGATTAAAATATTAATAAACTAAAATTACAAATCATATAATATAAGGGCAGTTATAAGCGATCTATTCCAAGCAGCAATACCTTAAGGTGTAGTTAGGAATAGTTAGAACCTTATGTGGAGTACTTGAGTTATTTAAGTATATGTACATAAATAGGTATAGATTTGATTTTTAAGAGATAAATAATGTGCTTTTAAATTAAATCCCTGATTTAAACCTATTATGTCTCTGAGCACGTCTTACATAAAAGGGAAGGATATTCCATAGCCGAGCAGCGTTGACTGGAAAGGAGTTAGTAAACAAGGAAGAGAAATGGGAGGGAAATTTGAGGATAAGATTTTAATTGGATTGGAGAGAACAATCATGCAAGTTGCTTAAAAACTAAACAAAACATAACTAAACAAGGGGGGAGGGGGGTTGCTGGATTAAACTTATTATGACCAAAACGGAACCCGGATTGAAATTTATTTAATAACTTAGATTATAAATTAATATAGACGTTATAACATCAGCTAGAATCTCAATGATAGAAATAATAATTTTACGACAAATGCAGTCGGATCCAATAGAATTAGATATGGAAATTTGACTAAACTTAAAACTGGGAAAATTGGAAGTGGAAAAAATGTAAAAGTATTTATTCAGCTGATTCAGACATAGATTTATCTATGTTATGTGAAATAATGTTTTGTTTTGACTTCCCCACTCCAAGAGATTTAAGTCTTTCTGAATCTTAGACAACGGACTTATAGACATGGCGTTTTTGAGTATCTCTACACACTTTATTGCAATGATTACGGTTTTTCAAATATTTAATTCTATTTATGTAGTTTGAATTAGCTAAACGCTCTGTGTGTCTGTGACGCCGTGCCTAAACCGCTGAACCGATTGTAGTGAAATTTCATATGGAGATACCTCCTCCTGGCCCTCAAACTTTGGATAAACATAAGCTTTATTATTTTCTACTATTAAAAACCAGACATTTCATCATTTTACGCAAATGTCACCGAAAATGAGCTTACATTTCAATTCAAATCAACCTTATGATATTATTAATTAACATTTTTATTTGGTCTTCGTGTATTTGAGTAGTAGATTAGTTATATTTTTAAATTTCTTTGTTAGATAAGTATTTTCTTTTGTTTTATTCTGGTATTAATATATAATATATAGGGGCCAGTCATGGAGCAGTGGCACGAGCGTGTAAAGGTCGTAAAGGCAACAGGTTGTGGATTTGATGCTCACTCAAGGAAATGAAATATTAATTATTTTCATGTCCTCGTACTGATAACAAGGCAAAGCATTCAACACGGAATGCCTTCAGATTCTACTTGATTCTTTCGTCTGGAAAGTGGGAGACGGAACCGTCTAAATGTAAAGTGTCTTAAGTTATACTTTTTAATTTCCAAATCAATCTAAAATTCTTATGGAACTTACAATAATGTAACTCAAAATGCTGAAACTTTCACATATATTTAGATATATTGATTTTGTATAAAAATCAGCTTCACGCTGTATCCCGCGCACAGCAGGGTAGGCAGAGGGAACCTAGTGTTAAGACACTCCGTTCCCCACAGATTTTGTATAAGAACAATTATAATCGAATCTTAATTAAACCATTAAAGAACTAGTACCCGTAACATAGTCAGTTGTTTTTCTAGTAGGTAAACAGTGATCCTGCTTAGTCACAAAGGAATGACGGCCAAACATCACATTACGCTGACTGGCACTAAAAGCCGCTCGTTTGGACCCATATCACCATTTAATGACATGACAGGAATGGAATTGTTCTTGATAGATGCCTCTGTACAGGAAATGGATTTCTGCAACAAACTTATCTTTTAAACAGTTCAACAGCTCTTGTTTATTGTCATAATCTGATGTCAGAGACCGCTTTTGATGTGTATTTTAAGTATTTAAAATTATTTTATAAATATTTTTTGAGTAAATAGTAAGTATATTGTTATTTGCTTGCTTTATTTATGAATCGATTGACATAGCGAAACTTTAATATTATTATAAATATAATTTTTATCAAAGCAGCTTGTTAAATCTCTTATTTTATAAATTGAGTTTTCTTAAGAAACTTAGTTTTAATGTATCCTTTAATATAAAGGATACTTTATCGGTGCCACGACTGAACTTAAAGGCATAGCGACATAAAGTGTGACCGTCAACGCGACAAGTTGTGAGTTTGATTTCCACTCGAGGAAATAAAATAATTCATATTTTTATTTCTCAGCTCTGGTGTAGAAGCAAAGCGCGGCGTTGAGTTCCGCCATTCAAAACGCAATACCTTCAGAATTCGGCGGAAACATCTAACTCTCATCTAGATCTAACATCATCCAACTAACACATATGATATAAGCGCACATACATACCACTCAAAAAACACGTAAATGAAAATTAACTCGCACAATTTATTCACAATGGTCTGATATAAAACACGATTAAAACACAGTTTCCAATAATTAACGCAGCAAGAACATTGTCAACCAAATAATAATTAAAAGAAACGGGTAATAAATTTAATTTAAATTTTGCAACCGACGCCATATCTCATAGGTGGGAACCTCACATCATAGGAAATTGATATTAAATTCCTTTAAGCTTTCAATTACCCCAATCGAGAATATCGGGCTATCGGAAATTTTCACATTCGCATATACGTACTTTTCTTTCTTTAGATATATTGCAAGTCTTCGTTCGTATGACAGTTTGGATTGTTTCTGAATGTTGAAAACGATGATGTATTAATTTTTAACGGTGAGAGCGTTAAAAATGTGAAATTGAGAAGTTTATTTTTCATTATTTTGTTTTTTTTTTATTTGGGGATTCTATTAATGTAAGGCCTTATATGTTTTATTTTTCAGCTTCACGCTGTATCCCGCAGGGTAGGTAGGCGGAGGGAGCCGGGTGCTAAGATACCGTGCTCCCTACTTTCCGCCGAATCCTGGAGGCATTGTGTGTTGAGTGGCGGAACTTAACGCCGTGCTTCGTTTCGACAGCAGAGGGAAAAAATAGAAATATTTATTCCTCGAGTGGGAATCAAGTCCACAACCTATCGCGTCTATAGTCACACGTAGAAGCCTCTTCGCCGTGACAGGTCTATGTTGCAATATTATTTACTAGCGGCCTGCCCGCGGCTTCGCCCGCTTAAGCTACATGATTATTGATTTAATAAACAGAATTAATTGACAACTATAATGACTCCGGTGATAAGTGAGGACCTTCAACTTAAGTAACCTCACCATAAATTAGAAAGTTTACCCGTAATATTTACTATATGACAACAACATTTATTATGAGGCCAATCGTGGCGCAGTGGCACAAAGTGTGACTGTAAAACCGACTGGTTGTGGGTTCGATCCCCACTCGAGGAGATCAAATATTTACTTAAATTTATATTTCCATTTCTTCGCTCTGTTGTCGAGGCAAAGCGCGGTGTTGAACTCTGCCACTCAATACGCAATACGTCCAGAATTCGGCAGAAAGTGGGGAACGGAGTGTCTTAACACTAGGTTTTTTCTGCCTACACTGCTGTGTGCGGGATACAGCGTGAAGCTGATTTATTTTATTTAACATTTAGTATAAAGCTATAGCAACGTAATGATGTACTTTATGTGTGTACGTAAGACCATTCTTGTGGACCCCTCAAAGGTTCCCCTTCTTAGAGTAATGTCAGACACACGCATCAATATTGAGCTATAAAGTTAGATTTGTTCGAACATGTTTTGGCAAGTTTCAACTGGAATGTGATGTTAACCTCGTTTGACTGTGGAATATTCAGCAGTGTCAGTTTCAGCGAGGAGGGCTTGGATACGATCAATTATGTATATTGAGATTGACGTTTGTACCAGTTGTCAGTTATTTTCTTAATTTGTCGATGATAAAGATAAACAGAATTAAAAAAATAAATCGGCTTCACACTGTATCCCGCACACAGCAGGGTAGGCAGAGGGAACTTAGTGTTAAGACGCTCTGTTCCTGTGTTGAGTGGCAGAACTCAACGCCGCGCTTAGCCTTGACACTAGAGCGAAGAAATGGAAATATAATATTAAGTAAATATTTCATCTCCTCGAGTGGGGATCGAACCCACAACCAGTCGGCTTTACAGTCACACTTCGTGCCGCTGCGCTACGACTGGCCAGAATTATTTTGAATAAATTTATGAATTTACAACTTTTGTTGAAGAAACGTCCAATAGATAAATGATAATATTGAATCGGACGCAATCGAGGAGTATCTGAATGTAAACAGCTATTAAAAATTGAATTAAATCTCTACTTGGAGGGTAATATCCTATGTTTAAATTATTTTTACTTTTCTTTCGAGACTCACAACGTAATTTTTTGAATTTTGTGAGATGATGGAACAAAGGAGTTTACACCTGCAAACCTTTCTGTGCGCTTAAACTACTAGTCATAGAACTACTTAACTTAAATACACAGAAAGGTTAATAAAAAAAGCCTTTATTTATGCTAGAAAATATACAAAAAAAAAAAGATAATGTTATAAAACATATTTTAATTACATTTTTCTTTCTTTAATTAAACGATTTGATAACAATCGAGGTTCATAGAAGTAAATTTCCGTAATGGTAATACGAAAAATATTATATTTAGCTTTATACGGATTAACAATCCTACTAACTATCAATTAATAAACACAAATTATTAATTGCTTATGTCCAATTTAAATGCATATAAGCGCGGCTATCTCCACCACCAAAGGTCGGTAAAGAACCTGTAGCCCCTATGGTGGTGGGCGACGGAGAGATCAAGTGACCCGCTCGTTTACCTTGCCTTTTCCATAAAAAAAGGCATATATTATATAGAAAGAAAACACAAGAAACTTAAAAACACTCCCATTTTCAAAATATCCGTCCGATAACTATAACTATAGGTGAACTAATAAGGCACGTCGTATTTCTGGTGGAATGTGCGAATTCGGCGCAGCTGTTTTGTGACCGTAACCTGGCAAGTACCCGTACAATCTATGATCGCCACGTCACAGCTTGAGAGTACCTTACTATTAACATAAAGAACTGGAAACTTTTTGCTTAACTTTATTTTATCTTATTTGTATCAAAAAAATATACGATATATATATATTATGAATTTTAAGTTTTATATGTTGAGGTTAGTCGTGGCGTAGGGGCACAAAGGTGGAATTGTAAACGTGACAGGTTGTGAATTTGATTCCCAGTCGAGGAAGAGAAATAATAAATATTTTAAATTCTTCGCTCTGGTATTGAGGCAAAGCGACAGGCGTGCAGAAATGGCTGGAAAATGGCTTGGGCTTAACACTAGGTTGTCTCTGATGTATGTGGGATACAGTGTGATATTAAAAATATAACTATAGATTGGGCTGGTATAAATAATTTTTGACTTATAATATTTTCTTGAATCATGAATCTTCACGCATTCTCTTAAACACTCTTCTAATCCCACTTATGTGATTAATTATAATATAAATAATTACAGTAACTGAGAAAATCTAGTGACAAATTATTTTGTTTTTTACGTTTTATTTATTAAGAGATTTTTCGAAATTAAATGACAAATTTGACGTTATGTTTTATTATAAGCCGAGAACAGAAAACTTTTCCATACTTCCACTAGATTCAATATATGATTTCTCTTTCTTTCTTTCTTCTCTAAATATGATTCAAATCCACATTGCTGTCTATAGTCTTGAAAGTAGTAAATTAGAAGCGATCGACACTAGCCGTGTTTGATAGCTTCGGTCCCCATGGCGGGATGCCAGAAATGTGATAGCGCTGCATAGGAATGTTGCACAATCGAAATTTTCCTTAACTGTTGTATGTATTTTCTTTTTTTCTTACTTACAGTACTTACTATTTAAGGCTTATATTGGTTATCTCGTTTTCATTTTTTTATTATTATAAATTGAAATAAATTTACAATTAATTTTGTAAAAATTTATATATCTTTGTATTATATTGTTTTTTTGCTCATTTTGTTGAACTTAGTTTTGTTTTTAAGTGTTTAATGTATACAAAAAATGTGTCTGTCTGTTTGTTGTTTTTTTAGTCCGGGCTTATCTCCGAAACAGCTGCTGCTATGCTACTTTTTATCCCGGAATTCCATGAAACCAAGGCAAAGCCGTGAGTTGGATGGACGCCAGTTTCTATCGCTTTGTTCCATGAGTTCCTCATAAGAATAATCAATCTTGTATACAATGAGTATATACATGTACAAACTTTCTATGTAAAAACATAAAGAAAAGATAAATTACCCTCGTGATAATCAAACCCACAATCATTACCCTGGATGTTGTTCTACTGCGCCACAATGGTGATTTAATTTATTTAGCTTTAAATTTCATTTTCCTTAGTACTGTGACAATTTCTTTTACAGCTATTGTCTTTTTAGTATACACATAAAAGTCCCTAATTCTGGACCGTATGCTTCATACGGCTATAAGGCTTGACTAAGAATGTTTATGAGAGATAATGCCTCCGTCTCTTTCGTATTTTTGACCCTAGTTTCAGCATTGCAGTATAATAACATAGTAAGATTACAATATTTTTTAGTTAATAATCTCTATCTATAATAAAACAGTAAAAATATTTTGTCTGTACATTTAGTAATTTTGACTGAAATGGATATAGAGGCACTTAAAAAGAATAATATAAAACAAAAATATTTTTTTTTAATTTCTTGTCTGTCTGTCTGTCTACTTGTATGGTTACATTTTTCTCTGAAAGTACTGAACCGATTTACTTAAAACTTTTACCAATTGCTTTGTTTTAACTCAACTTAACATTTAAAGTTTGGTACATAAAAAATAGGTTAATTAAAAAAAAATTATCGTCATTTGAATGAACTCGAGGCATTAGTTTGCCTGCGAATGTTATATAGCAATCGCGCTGGTAAGATTCTTGGCTAAAGAATGACATTCAAAACGTCTTGGTTATATGACTGTTGATAAAAATATATATTTTTAAAGCACTATTGTTCAGAGTACAAACAATAAAGTAAACAAAATTGAATTGTTAGCGAAGGTTACCTTCATAAATAATAACAGTTAAGTTTAAGTCATAATTAATTCAACACATAGATAAAGACCGATTTGATCTTCAAAGAAATATTAAGTAAATACATAAATTCTTCGGTTTCTTTGTTTGAAATAAATCTATATAACAATGCCTAAAACCAGCCTTTCTACGTGCACTCTGTAATAACTACATATTTACCAATTGTACGTTTAGCCAATAATATATGTAACTAATTGAAAAACTGTACAGGAGTAAAATGCAATCATTATAGTTATTTTACAAAGAATATTATGAATCCTTTAAATCAGTAATGTAACATTTAAAGCTGTTTCTGAAAGAGTAAATTAAATTATTTACTGACATCAGCACATTTAACAGAGTTTTAAAATTATGATGAGACGTACATCACATATTTAAATAGTATAAGAAATAATTAGCTTTATGTATATTTTTATAAATATCAAATATCAACATTGGTCGTATTTTTTAATTTAAAACAATCAAAATTCCTTATAGAAATTACGATAATGTAATAAAAAAATCATATTAGAATATTACAGATTAAAGTAATAAAAATCATATTAGAAATCATTTCTGTTTATTAGATCAATAATCATATAGCTTAAGCGGGCGAATCCGCGGGCGGGCCGCTAGTTTAAAATATATTAATAATTTAAAATATTACATGTTTTAAATTAAATTTTTATTAAATGAAAGTTTTAAAATTGTTTGAAGTCGGTATTCCACCGATCATATGTTACATATTATTACTGCACTACCATAAAAAATACTCCCAAGTTTATTTTGGATATGTATTATACTATGTTTTTTGATAAATTTAGTGCAATTAATTTTTTTTTTATTTTTTTTTATGTGGAATAGAAAGTAAGTAACCCTTAATATATACTTTCTATTCTTTATATAATAAATGAAAACATAGGGAACAAATAACAAAATCCAACGATCGAGTTGCATTAAAAGTCCCAACTTTATTTTAGAATTATTATTTGTTTTTTTTTGTTTTTTCCATGAGCTTTTGTGTAATAATTTTGAAAATTTATCATTTCTTTAAAATAGAATAGAAAATAAATAACCACCAATTTATACTGTGTATGCTAAAGAAATGTAAACACAGAGAACAAGTTACAAAATCTGACGATATGGTTGACATCTGATCTCAAAACAAAAAACATAACGCCTTAAGTATCTAAGTATATTATAGTATGAAATAAATAATAAAACATAATTCAATCGAAAATAAAAAAAAAGAATATGAATTAAAGTTATAAAAAAAATAATCTCTCCGGCGGGGAATCGAACCCCAGTCTCCCGCGTGACAGGCGGGGATACTTACCACTATACTACCGAAGATTGTGATGGTAATGACGAAATAGTAATAGTGTAACTAAATATATATTAAAGAGCTGTTGTTATACTCATAGTGTGAACTATATGTATATGTAATTCACCACGTTCTGCCAAAATTAAACATGATAATATTAACAGTATTTTTTTGGGTTCACGCTGTATCCTGCATATAGTACGGTAGGTAGAATAAACCTAGTGTTAAGATACTCCGCTCCCCACCTTCCGCCGAATTTTCGAGAGATTGCGTGTTGAGTGTCGGAACTCAACGTCGCGCTTTACTTCTTTACGAAGTCGAGTCAATGGACATATCAAATAAGTCATTTTCTACGAGTGGGACTCGAACTCACAAGCAGTCAAACCGCCAAATACTAATAATAGTACCTAATAGTACCACCTTTGACTACCCCGCTAAGGATACAATGCGAATTTAGATTAGTAATATTATTGTTAAAAATCGGAAGCGGTTAACTTTTACAAAAACGAGATAAATACACATGTCGTCTAAATGTTTCTTAATTATTCAGAAAGATATTCTTTTTAATTGCAATAAACGATATGTATCACCCAATAACTATACTTCACACAAATTTCCTTCCAAAAAGGGCCCACAAGCAATTGCTTCGATTTACAGAATTCCATTGACTTTATAATTTTTTTCACCTATACCTACCCTCTTTTATACGAGTTTATTAACAAAATTTAAAAACTCCTATCAAAACTCAAGCTACTTTTCCTAAGTCCGAATCCATATCAATACAGTATATAACAAACAACATATAAGTTAAACAGAGTTCCTTAGGTGCAACGCTTAAACGTTACTTTATTAGTACTAATAAATGCATTTATTATTTACTTAGAAATTTATAGCTGGAGGTAGAACACACCTGCTTCTCGTAAACTTTGTTCCGCTACGCTTATTGACACGTAACCCTACCCTGTGTTACGAACAGCCTTCGTTAAAGATCGGTCTTGATACAGCTAGCGATATTTAGTTCGTTTTAACTTTGTTGGTTTATGTTCTTATATGTATTTTTGAGTTTAATTATTTGAGTTGTAAAGGTACCAGCCTGTGAATGTAAACGTGACAGGTTGGGGGTTCCCATTCAAGAAAATAAAATATTTAAGATATCCATTCTGCTCGCTCTCGTAACTAGGTAAAGAAAGCGTGGCGTTGAATTCCGCCACTCAACTCATAATGTCTTTAGAAATCGGTGGAAAGCGGGGAACGAAAGAGAGTATTAAAAATAAGTTCTTCAGTAAATAAGTTCCTAGAAAAATAAATATTAAATATTTAATTGAGGCCAGTCGTGGCGCAGGGGGCACAAAGTGTAACTGTAAAATCGACTTCGATCTTTGGTTCGATCCCCACTCGAGGAAAAGAAATATTTATATTTTCATTTCTTCGCTCTGGTGTTGAGACAAAGTGCGGCGTTGGGTTTCGCCACTCAACACGTAATGCCTCCATAACTCGGTGGAAAGTGTGGAACGGAGTGTCTCAACACAAGATTCCGTCTGCCTACCCTGTTGTGTGCGGGATACAGTGTGAAGCTAAAAAAATATCCCCGATAAGAGATGGTAACCACAACCTTTGCATTTACAGTCAATCACCGTCCCACTGCACTACTATGATCTCAAATAAAAACTAATAAATTAAAACATCAATCACTACAATTTTATAAGTTAGTGCTAACAACTTCATTTTATAATTTGCTACTCCAAACTGACTGAAATTCCGCGTCAGACCTGAGGTAGGTGTGAACTTATTTCGAAGCAATTAAAACTTCGACTTAGCTAAGGTTGTTAGCAAAATTCGAACCTTTTTGTGTTGTTCCGCTTACAATTGCAAAGTAAACAAAGAGATCGTAGACAAAAGAAAAATCCCCAAAATACCAGTAGAATATATATAGAAGGAGCTAGGCTTGGTACATGACGTCGTATGCTTTCCTTTTTCATTTTTACTTTAAAATGTTTTTTATAAAATATTTTAAAGTAAAAATATAATCTATATTTAAAAAAAAAAAAAAATTAGCTTCACGCTGTATCCCGCACACAGCAGGGTAGGCAGAGGGAACCTAGTGTTAAGACACTCCGTTCCCCACTTTCTGCCGAATTCTGGAGGCATTGCGTGTTGAGTGGCAGAACTCAACGCCGCGCTTAACCTCGACACCAGAGCGAAGAAATGGAAATANGTGATGAAAGAATGGCAAAAAAGATTTATGATGGAAAAGTGAGCGGTAAGAGAGGTAGGGGGAGACCTCGGTTGACCTTCGAAAACACAGTATCAAAGATACTGGAGGAAGGTCACGTAAAAAGCATGAGGACCCCCCGGAGGGCATGTATGAAGAGGTTGATGACAGTGGACGAGGCGAAAGAGGTATGTAGAGACCGTAGCGTTTGGCGCTCCGTTCTCTCTGACTACCTCGCTAGAGATACAGCGTAAAGCTAGTTTAGTTTTAGTTTTTTTGTTATTTTTTTCATAGTAAGCTATGCACCTATGCAATATAAACTTATTTTCACAGCATTCATAAATTTATAACGATAGATAATTCATATGAAAACCACATCTAGCAGGTTAATAGATTACGGTGATATCAACATACATCAAATAAAGTGAAATCATCAAAAAATAAAAAAAATCTTATATTACTACATTCATTTAACTACTTATTTAGAAAACGTATAAAAATTTTGAACGTAGCGGGACTCGAACCCGCGCCTCCTGGAAACCGACCGGGCGCTCTGACCACTGAGCCATACGTTCTCAGTGGTCAGAACGCCTGGTCGGTTTCCAGGAGGCGCGGGTTCGAGTCCCGCTACGTTAAAATTTTTATACGTTTTCTAAATAAGTATTTTTCTTTCCTAAGTGTGGAATAACACTTTAAAAATGTTTAAAAAAAAATCATTTAACTAACTTATTTTCTGTAATACTATGTCACATTGTAAAAAATACACAATTTAATCCGTCACCTACATATTTAAATTTACAAAAATTAACCATGAGGCCGTCGTGGCGCAGAGGCACAAATGTGTGACTGAAACGCGGCGGTTTTGGGCTCGATTCCCACTCTGTACGTTTGTAGACTATTGTTTATAAGGACCTTTATGTCTCCGATCGGTACCAAGCACGGCTTTGAGTTCCATCACTGAACACGAAATGCCTCGAAAACTCGACAGAAATTGGGGCACAAAGTGTCTTAACACATCAGAAGCCATTCGTGGTGCAGGGGCACACAGTGCGACTGTAAAACCGACTGGTTCTGGGTTCGATCCCGACTCGAGGATATGTAATATTTATATTTTCATTTCTTCGCTCTGATATCGAGGCAAATCGCGGAGTTGAGTTCCGCCACTCAACACGCAATGCCTCCAGAACTCGGAGGAATTGAGGAACGGAGTGTCTTAACACTAGTCCCCCCTACCTACCCTGCTGTGTGCGGGATACAGCGTGAACTTAGAAAAAAAATAATACAACACAACACTAAAACAATCAAACAACAATCCAACAACATTAACATTAAAAAAGCGACATTTCAACTGGATCAACCTACCGAGTTCAATATTCAGTAAGCGACGTGAGATGAAGCCAGGCTGGAGTTTATCATCGGGCTGTCACTCCACTTTTATTTATGGACCAGTAAACTTGGAAATACATTTTCCTCGCCAGCGGCCGCGTCCATTTCAGGTTAAGCCCCTTGGGCCCAGCTAGACGAGTCAAGTGTCGTAAATTTGAAAACTGTTTTGTGAATGAAAAAATTAATCAAATATTTTGTCCTTCGTCGCCTTTTGGCTTCAATAAATGGGTTATTGAATACTGTTGAGTGCTGTGTTAGATGTTTAGTTGTAGCGCAGCGGCACGAAGTGTGACTGTAAAACCGACTGTGGGTTCGATCCCCACTCGAGGAGATGAAATATTTACTTAATTTTATATTTCCATTTCTTTGCTATGGTGTCGAGGTTAAGCGCGGCGTTGAGCTCTGCCACTCAACAGGTAATGCCTCCAGTATTCGGCAGAAAGTGGGGAACGGAGTGTCTTAACACTAGGTTCCCTCTGCCTACCCTACTGTGTGCGGGATACAGCGTGAAGCTTATTTTTTTTTGTTGTTACATCTGTTGATATGACGCAATGACTCCAGAATTTGGCGGAAAGTAGGGAACGGCACTCCGTTAAGACACTTCTTAACACTAGGTTCTCCCTGCCTACCCTGCTGCGTGCGGGATACAGCGTGAAGCTGAAAGCTGAATTAATTAAATTATTTATTATCTGTTGATATAATATCTGATTGTTTTTATCTCTTTCTATTTTGAAAGTCACTTAATATATTATTTTGTCATAATAATATAATAAGAGACTTGAGTAATATATTTTTATCCAAATTTGTATATTTGTAACAGTTTGTATTGTATATTTTTGTTTATAGGAAGAATCAATCAAGGAAATTGTGAAGTGAGGCTGTATCCCGCACTAGCAGGATAGGCAAAACCTGGGAACCTAACGTTACGATACTCTGCTCTCAGTAATACTCTTTCGTTCCCCACTTTCCACTGAATATTGGAGGCTCCAGCATCACGCTTCACCTCGTTACCACAGCGAGGAAAATATAAATATTAAATATTTCATTTTCTCAAATGGGCATTCAACCTACAACCTATCACATTTAAAGTCCACCTGCGCTACGACTGGCTTCTAAAAACCTTTTTAAAAATATAAATTGGAAGCAAAATGGAATGAAATAAACACAGTAACAACCGCGTGTTCTACGGATGCGTTGCCGCGGGCGGAACACTAGTTCTAATAAAACATACATATCGCTACATATATAATTTAATCGAAAGTACCGCAATTATCACATAATTTGATTTGGAAATTTGTTTCATAGATTATTATTTATAAATTATTTAATCATTCATTTAAAATATTTACTTAAATTTATATTTTCATTTCTTCGCTCTGGTGCAGAGGCAAAGCGCGGCGTTGAGTTCTGCCACTCAACACGCAATGCCTCCAGAATTCAGCAGAAAGTGGGGAACGGAGTGTCGTAACACTAGGTTCCCTCTGCCTACCCTGCTGTGTACAGGATACAGCGTGAAGCTGATTTTTTTTAATACGTAGTTTTTACTGCACGCATCACGTTAACACTATAGTTGTCGGTCCAATTCCTGCTTGTAATATTTTTTTGCCAGAATAGCAGGGTAGGCGGAGGGAACAGAGAGATAAGAAGAAGACTCTGTACCCCACCTTCCGTCTAATTTTCGAAACATTATGTATGTGGATGGCAGAACTCAACGACAACTTAACTAAATATATTCATTACTTGTAAGAATGGTGTTTAGTTAGATAAATATATGGAAGACAGTAAACTACAATGGGCACACTAGCTTCCCAGGTTCCCTGTGCCATGCTATATGCGGGTTACAGCGTGAAAATGAAGTAAAGATAACGGAATAATGTAACACTAGATTTTCTTTGTCAAGTACTGGCGTATATTTTATGTAAAAAGCGTATATTTTTTCAAATTAAGTGCAGAGTGAGTAAATTTCTTATAGCAAGTGAAGGGGGGGAATTTATACGTGCATATCAAGTAGGGGGTGACCATGTATAGTATGAAAAATATTATGAACTGTGCCATGAACATAATAAACATATTTTTTCTTTTTCTTTCACGAATTATCCCTCAATACCAGAGTGAAGCAATGAAAATATTAAATATTTTATTTCCTCGAGTGGGGATCGAACCCACAACCTATCGCGCTTACAGTAACACGTTTACACACGCTTGTGCCCCTGCGCCACAAAGACCTCAACGTGTAATAATACGATGCTTATATTTTTAGTGCCAGTTGAGGCCAGTCGTGGCGCAGGGGCACAAAGTGTGACTGTAAAACTGACTGGTTGTGGGT
This sequence comes from Heliconius hermathena, assembly GCA_013403705.1. Taxonomy (NCBI): domain Eukaryota; kingdom Metazoa; phylum Arthropoda; class Insecta; order Lepidoptera; family Nymphalidae; genus Heliconius; species Heliconius hermathena. The sequence goes on from JAAIXJ010000281.1 coordinate 339,240, forward strand.
TCGATCCCCGCTCGAGGAGATGAAATATTTACTTAAATTTATATGTCCATTTCTTCGCTCTGGTGTCGAGGCAAAGTGCGGCGATGAGTTCTGCCACTCAACACGCAATGCCTCCAGAATTCGGCAGAAAGTGGGGAACGGAGTGTCTTAACACCAGGTTCCTTGTGCCTACCCTGCTGTGTGCGGGATACAGCGTGAAGCTGATTTATTTACTATATATTCTTAATCAAATATAGTATTAAGCAGTAAATAGCACATTAGCACAATAACCGTTTCCGAACCGGCGATAGGTATCTCACCCAATGACGGGTGCTAAAATACTTAATTTAATGATACTTTGATAACTTTTATCGCAAGTTCTCGCTTCAGTTGTCACGTTTTCAAGCCATTAGTTTTATGTGAATTGCTACTGAGAAATTTTTATTTATTATACAAGTTTCATAGATTTATCCTAATGTCGTTTGGAGGCAACGAGGAAGTCGTGTTAAAGTCTGATAGGAGGTATAAAATGGTGAAAAAAATGTGATGTTCCTTTGGGAAAGTAGGAATATGTGTGTTTGTCCAATGTTTGTTTTATTTCTCTGACAGCATTAGAAAATATTTGTTTATAAACAGTTATTTTAACTAGACTTAGAGTTTTACGTTATTTCACTCATAGAAGAGTAGGTATTCATAAAAAAATGGTGTAGTCGTAAGTATCAATCATCAATAGACTGCTTACTGAAGTCACGCCTTTAAAAGCCAATAGTATAAAATACATTTGCTAAAAGTAAATAACAGATGGCAAATTCATCACTGAAAAAAAATAAACCAACACAATATTTATTTTTTATTTTTGAATTTATATTGTAAAACAAAAATAAATATAAATTTATAGCCAACGATAAAAAGAGGTACGTGACTTAAAATGCATAACTTTAAATTATACAACTTTTGTAATTGTAAATTTTCCTTATTAGAAAAGAACAAAATGTGGCGTTAAGTTCCATCCAACTAAAATGCAGAATGCTATGCAGAAACTAAAATGGCAGAAATTGGCGGAAAGTGGGGCACGGAGTGTCTTAACACTAGGCTCCCTCTCCCTCTGCTGTGTGCGGGATACAGCGTGAAGCTGAATAAAAAAAAATTATAATGCATAACTTGAAATTAACTCTCCACATACAAAATATGTACAATTCCTCATTTTCTTCTCTCACCATTCTTTTTTCTAAGTGCAGAACAAAAAAGTTTAAATATATTTTCCAATAAACTGTAGTATATTGGATAATGCAGTGCTACGCTACGTTCTACGACGTAGAAAGTTTATACTACTTACAAACAACGATCTACACACACTTTACTCTAATTTTCCGCTTATGTTTTATAAATACGTATATGTATAATACCAAAATATTATTTTTTTTTGTATAAAATGAGTATGTTTTAAGACGTTGTATAAACTAATAATTAAATATATATATTAATGTCGAATTCAGTTTGAAGCCAGTCGTGGCGCAGGGCCTTGCGACTGTAAACGACAGGTTGTGGGTTCCATTCTAATTTGAGGAAATGAAATATTAATTTCATTATTATTCATATTTTCATTTTTTCGCTGTGGTTCCAACTCACAATACCTCCAGAAATCGGCGGAAAGCGGGGAGTAGAGTTTTTTACTCTAGATTCCTTCTGCGTACCTTGGTACATGTAGGATACGGGCTGAAGAAAAAATTGTTGAATTCATTATTTAGGATGAAAAAGTATAATAATTTTTTAGTGAGTGGCGGAACTCAACGCCGCGCTTAGCCTCGACACCAGAGCGAAAAAATGAAAATATAAATGTAAATAAATATTTCAAATAAAGTAAAAATGATTGTGGGTTCGATTTTTATTTTTAGAATAATTGCAATTATTTTTACTGTACTCCGCATAACAGGTTAAGCTGAGGAAACCTGACTTCTCAATGTTATGACACTCTGTTCTCCATTAAATGTCTCGATAAAAATGGAATTGAGACCGGAGTGTCTTATTGCTTGTCATTAGGTTTATCTTTACCACAAATAGCAGAATAATAGATAAAAAAAACAAAAAGCTTAGAAAAAACATTCCTTAATCTCAAATTCGTATCGTCGTAATGCGTCTGCGTTATGTATATATTGGCGCAAATTAATATGTAGTGATATTTTAGCTTGAAAATATTGATTATTGATTTATTATTTTACTAGCGGCTCGCCCACGGCTTCGCTCGCTTAAAATACATGATTACTGATTTAATAAGCACAATCGNATATTTTAGTCAAGTGTCAGAATTAATAATAATATTACTAGAACTTCTAGACTATTAGGTATATCTGAATAAAGCGAATAATGTTTGGTTCTGCACTAGCTTTCGTATAAAAATAAAGTAAAAAATATTGTTGTGTGTTTTCAAAAAAGCGGGGGAAAAAAAAGTAATTGTAATTATTCTAAAAATAAGAATTGAATCTACAATCACTTTTACTTTATTTGAAATATTTATTTACATTTATAGTTTCATTTTTTCGCTCTGGGTTCGAGGCTAAGCGCGGCGTTGAGTTACGCCACTCAACAAGCAATGCGTAATTGCGAACTCGGATCTTTACGCTAGGTTCCCTCTGCCTACCCTATCTAGCTAATTTTGATTTTATAATCACCTTTACAATAGCCAGTCTAACACATCATGATATCAATAACTTTTTCGCATCAATATAAAACATTTTAAAAAGAGGCCGCCTCTATCATACACGAATATAACGCAGCAACATTTCATATATTCACTTTTGCGCCATATATCACCTCTTCTAAACATTTTCACAGTCTAAAACTGTATCGTGTGCAGATTTTTAATATTTTTCTAAAGTACACTAGTTCATAACGCAGTGGCGGGTGGATTGTGGAGATAACTGTGATAAATGACTATTTTGATAGCCCTCCTCGTAAAGGGAGGAGGAGGGGGGAGGAGAGAGGATCGATTGTTTAGATAAAATACGCTTCAAAAATTCAATTTTCAACTTACCCTGTTTTAAGTTGTAACTTTGTGGATAACAGGTGCCAGCTTAAAGTTTTGGATAGAGTTGAACGTGTTGTTATTAAATGAAACATTAATTTTCATGTTTTAAATATACTGTCAGCATTTTTTTGTGATTTATTGAATCTATATAAAAATTAAATTAAATCAGCTTCACACTGTATCCCACCCACGGCGGGGTAGGCACAGGGAACCCAGTGTTAAGACACTCCGTTCTCCATTTTTCGCCTAATTTTGGAGGCATTGTGTGCTAAATGGCGGAACTCAATTTCTATGTATATATACTCTCAATCTATATATACTGATGTCGAGGCAAAGCGCGGCGCTGAGTTCCGCCATTCAACACGCAATGCCTCCAAAATTCGGCGGAAAGTGGGGAACTACCCTGCTGTGTGCAGGATACAGCATGAAGCTGATTTGATTTACAGTAGAAACTCGATTAACCGGACTAATTGTTGTTGGTAGGCATTCGGATAATCGAAAATCCGGATAATCAAAAGTATGGAAAATCGGGTAATCGGGTATTTAGAATATGTAAGTATGCACATACGTAGTGATATGAATTTAATTAAAACAACTAATACATAAAGTGAAAATCAATGTTTATTAAGATATCTTAAGATGTACGACGATGGGACGCGGCGCGGGCGGGGTGATGCCAGATTCGACACGTTCATGCTTGCATTGATACGACTTGTAGGTACATTTAATACAGTTGGTCTGTAGTCCGGATAATCGCGAATCCGTATAACTGAGGGCCGGATAATAGAGTTTCTACTGTATTTTGATTTGGCATGATGATTAAACTGCCAGAACTAAACCTGCCAGAAGAACTTCACTGGCAGCTACATATTTTGTTTCTCTTTGTATTGCTTGTAATTTTTTTCAGCTACACGCTATATTCCACACGTAGCAGAGTAAGCAGAGGAAACCTAATGTTAAGACACTCCGTCCCTGAATTTCCGCTGAACTCTGCAGGCATTGAGTGTTGAGTGGCGAAACTCAACAGGCCGTTTTTGCCTCGACACCATAGTGAAGAAATGGAAATATTAAATGTTTAATCACTTCGAATGGGAATAGACCCCACAACCTGCGTATACAGTGACACGTTAGTACCCCTGCGCCACGACTGACCTCAACTCAACTGGCTTTTTTAATTATAAAAAAAAATTACCAAGTTCCACCCTCACATAATTATCAACAATAATTAAACACTATTAAACATAAATAGCACCCCAAAAATCGAACACCAAGTCATTTAACTTTAAAACAGTCGACACAAAGGGGCAATAAATTAAGCGGTTCATTTGAGCGAATGAATGGCACTGTAATAGAGTGCGAACTGTCGTCTGTCCACAAAAGAAAAGAACGCCTTTGTTCTTAGTGAATCGAGCTGGAGTCGTTTATCGACATTATACCTAGCTGATTCGACGTTTATGGCTCTGGAGAATGGATGGAACTAGCATACGTATACGTACGTTGCCTTTTTTTTCTGTTCACACTATATTTGCAGTAAGGTGGCTAGATCTTTTTTCAGCTTAAATCTGTATCTTGGATAAAGCTGGACGGGCAGGTGCCTTGTGTTAAGATACTCCGGTGCCCATTTTTCGCTGTTCGAGGCATCGTGTGTTGAGTGGCGGAACCCAACGCAGTATCAGCTTGACTCATTTGATCGCATACAACATAAAGCCGTTCTGACCCAATGATCTGTGCAGGTCCTGACACTTTGACTTTGCGTAGAGATGTCTCTACCGCATTTATCATGGGAAGTGTCCTGGAGAACTGTTTGACCTGTTGTTACTCGCCCGAATTTTCTAACCACACAGTACGTCACAAACTCAAGTACAATCCACACCATGTGGATATGTGGCACTTTACTACTGTGCGGTTTCGTAGGAACTTCCTTCCACGCGCCAAACATCTGTGGCATGGCTGAAGTGCGGCAGTGTTCCCAGGTCGATACAGGCATATGAACTCTTCAAAAAGCGCGTCTATCTTCACTTTACAGGCCGGCAACGTACCTGTGGTCATGAGCGCCAATGTTCACTTGCCATCAGGTGACCCGTACGCTCGTTTGATTTGTCTTTTTCAAAAAAAAAAATGATAACATAAAATAAGCTCGATTATTATTCAGCAGCAACTAAATATTAAGTAATATAATTATAAGTAAGGCATACAGAATTAAAAGATAGTGTTTAAGTGTAAACGTAATATGAAATTTTCTGCACTAGTGAGATTTAGGGAGACTCGTATATTTTTTCTGATAAGATTCGCCTTGGCTTGGTGAATTTCCTCACTCAATATGCAATGTTTTAAATTTTTCCGAAATTTCAGAAACAGAGGGCCTTGTCACTAAGTTTTATTCATAAGCTCCGCTACTTGAGGAAAAAGAATAAAAGTGAAAAAGAAAATACATAAAGACAACTACTTCTTGAAATTAGATTTTAACTCACAATTTTCGCGTTCAATTTAGTTCTCTCAATAGTGTTACGAAGGTGTCAATTAATAACATTATAATATTAATATACTCCTACTAAATAGATTGTCTACATCATGTACACGACGCGATGTTGCCAATATATATAGATAAAAATAAAACAAAATATATATCAGCTTAACGTTATACCCCGTACACAGCAGGGAAGGCAGAGGGAATCTAGGTTCCCTCTACCTTATATAACACTAGTGTTAAAACTCTCCGTTCCCCACTTTCCGAGACATTGCGTATTAAGCAGCGGGACTCAATGCCTTTGTGGCAGAGCAAAGAAATGAAAATAATAATAAATATTAATTCATTCATTCGAGTGGGGATTGAACCTACAACCGTCGCGTTACAGTTAAAACTTTTGTGCCACTGGGCTACGACGACCTCTATAAATATATAGAGGTCAATATATATATATATATTAGAAATTAATTCGACGAGTATTTTAGAATAACGTTGTTAGCTAAAAACGTCACACGATATGCAATATTTTAATTCAATTATCACTGCAGTTAATTTTTTTATTTTTTACATACGCTCACTCTTGTCGTTTTTAAACATTTTTGTTGATAAAAATATTAAGATATTGCGATATTGAGTTCCGCCACTTAACACGCGGAATTCAGCGGAAAATGGGGAACGGAAGTGTTTAATGGGACTGTATTAATACTGGGTTACCAGGGTCCCTCTGTTACCCTGCTATGTGACGAAACTATAAATGTGATGTTGAAAACAAAAAAAAGGAACATATTTTTTAGTACCTTTCGTTCATATTCATTTATATTATAATATTTTAAATGTATACAATAAAAAATAAATACATAAAACCTAATTGATGTTTCTAATTCTATTCTCTAGCTACTCTGCTGCTGCGGGACACAGCGTGAAGCTGATTTTTTTTGTTTCAAAATTCGATATGGAAAGTAAAAAAAAACAATATATTAATAATAGTACTAGTTTAACTCTTACATACAAAAAATGTTAGGCAGTAAAATTTAGCTTCTAGAGTATTTAAATTGTGAGAGGAATTTAACGAACCTTTATAACGGAAGGTAAATGTTGGCGAAACTGACAATTACTTTGTTTTAATACATTAAAATTCCATATAAAGTCTCGAACGTTTATTATACTTAGTATATTTATATACTTAAAAATACTCGAATAAGATTCATTCATTCATTTTGTTATTTTTTAATGTAAGTCGAACAAACATTAAGAAATATTGACTATAAATTAGTTATAATTATGTCATCAGCTTCAGCTTCACGTTGCATCCCGCACACAGCAGGGTAGGTAGAGGGAACCTAGGGCTGAGACAATACATTCCCCACTTTCGCTGAAATCTGGAGGCATTGCGTGTTGGGTGGCGGAACCCATCGCCGCGCTATGCCCCGGCATCAGAGCGAAGAAATGAAAATGTAAATTTAAATAAATATTTCATTTCCTAGAGTGTGGATCGAACCCACAACCAGTCGATTTTACTGTCACACTTTGTAACCCTGAGCCACGATTGGCCTCAATAATTATTTCATTTATTATATTAATATTATAGCAATTTCCACAGTTATTGCTCATGTGATATATTAAATAGATTTGATTCGTATCTCTAAAGACCGCAATTTAGAGATTACTTATATAAAAAAACTGAGGCCGTTGTGGTGCATTGCTACAAGAAACTGTCAACGTGACGGTTGTAGGTTCAATCGTCACCGAGGGAATGAATTATTATTTATTAATATTTTCATTTCCTCGTCCTAGTATCAAGGCAAAGCACTGTATTGATTTCTGCTGCACAATACGCAATGCCTCCAAAATATGAAGGAAAGTGGGGAACGGAGTGTCTTAACACTAAGTTCCCGCTGTCTACTCTATGCAGAATACAGCTGGAAATTTAAAAAAAATCAGAGTATAAATAGACAGCCTGACTCCTTTTTTTAGAATATATTAACCTACACCTGTTCAATACAAATTATATACGAAAAATCTTCTTAATATTAAAAAAAAAATTATATATTTCACTATTCATAAAAAAAATATTATGAACTGACATAATAGCGAGTAACTTTTGTGACTACGTGAAAGCTTTCCGCTCTACGACACTCGCCTTCTAACCTGATTTACGGCCAGCGCAGACATGACGCATTAGCCGAGAGACAAGGCGTTTAACGACACTTGATTAAATACGAAGTGTTGGTTATAAAAGAGCCAAGTTAAAGAAAAACGACACCTGTTTAAAGACTAGGTGGTGATTATAAAAGAGCCAAGTCAAAGAAAAACGACACCTGTTTAAAGACTAGATGGTGATTATAAAAGAGCCAAGTTAAAGAAAAACGACACCTGTTTAAAGACTAGGTGGTGATCATAAAAGAGCCAAGTCAAAGAAAAACGACACTTGATTAAGTACTAGGCGGTGGTTATAAAAGAGCCAAGTTCAAATATTAGATTCAGTGTCGTAGTAAACTGATTGTTAGGTTAAAGTTAAAGGAGAAAGGAGTTATTTTTGTTTTTATTTTCTATTTGCAGAATAAATAATGAGAATTCTATGAAAACATCCTATATAACTACATACATCTATAAATAACTTTAAGTCACAAGTATTATTTGGTCATGATAATATAAGCCATTTGTTTTTTTTTCAGATTTATGCCGTATTCCGAATATAGTATAGTGGACGGAGTAAAACTTAGGGCTAAAACTCTCCGTTTTTCATTTTTCGGTCAATTTTCGAGATATTGTGTGTTATTTAGTGAATGGAATTTAAAACTGCGCTTTCTCTTCTTATGAGAAGGAGAAAATGAAAATAAGAATTAAAGCCAAAACTGAAGTATTTACAGTCAGACGATGTCCTGGTGCAACACTAGGTCTTATACAATCTACTCTCTTATATACTTGCAAACATATTTCAGTAATAGGTAAGATAAAATAACAATATAAATTATAATATAATGAAATTGTGGTGTCTGTCTGTTTCAAAATAATGTTATTATTCATGATTTGATCAACATTCAAGCAGAAGATTGAACTCCACAATTAGAAAAAACCAGAACCAGAACCATAAAAGGCCAATCGTTAAATAATAAAATATTTTTATCTTATATTAAATCCGAAATGCCTGAAGTCTGAACTGTCGTAATCTGATTTACTGTATTTAACGTTCTTAACAAGTATGTTTCTCTGTCTAAAACTTCGCGCTTCAAAATTAGCTGGATTACAAGTTAACATTATATTTTTAAATATTATTTTTATCTATATAAAAAATATATGATATTTTATTTAATTAAAATATAATTCGGCAATAACTATTAAATATTTTGAACTTACCTGCGGATATTTCTATATTTGATAAATTAAATAACAGTTTATAGAAAAGGTTTGAATGCCTGCTCATAACTAAGGAATATATATTCTCTTCCCCTTAAGTTTTTCAGAATTTAACGTCCGCATTTAAGCGATAGGTTAATCAATACAATATTTACCAAAAAAGAACCGATTTTTTCAATTTGAACCGGATAATCAGAACCTAACCAAACTTTCACCAAACCTACCCTTGAAGTGGATCTTATACAAATTAAGACTTATATAATTTTCTCATAGTTAGTTGTGTTTGGGAAACCTCCTTTTTTTATAGAAGTCAGTTAAAAATATACTTTCTACGCGTTTTACAATATAATAGAAGATTTAGCCTTGTTTTCTAATATACTATCTTTTCTGTGCTGGAAAGATTAAGGTGACATAATCATTGCTTATGTAATACCAGTTTTCACAGAAGTGAAAAGCTTCATTAGACCAAATTATCGATATTTCTCATAAACAAATTATTTTATTGTAGTCTAAAAATGTCAAAAAAATATTATAATACTATAATAAATTTTTGAAATTAACTAGTAAAAGTTACGAAAATACTACTGATAAGTAATTTAAATATTCACGTTATATGTAATTCACCTTTCTGTACAAACAACGGACCCGCAGTCATTGCTATTTGTTTAAACATATTATCCAGTTTGAAGCCAGTCAGCCAGCCAAGGGTTGTGGGTTCGATTCCCACTGCAGGGAATGAAATATATAATATTTTAATTTCTTCGCTCTAGTGTCGAGGCAAAGTGCGGGGTTATTTTCCGCCTCTCAACACGCTGTTCTCCAGAATTCGGCAGAAAATATGGACTGGAGTGTATTAATACTAGGCTCTACCTACCTATACGCGGGATACCGAATAAAATATAATATCCAAGTTGTAAATTTCAATAATGAATAACAAAAATCATGAAGCCAATATCAAATAGATTTATCACGGTGAGATTACCTAATAAGACAGTGACGGATTGGCTGTAAGTCCACCTTTTCCAGCGTTCTCTACGAACCATCGCCTCGTCTTTTGGCTAATAAGATAGTACCTGCATTTGTTCGGGCGTCGTCGATAGCACCGTCGGGACTTATCTGGCCGTTGCTAATACCACAAGATTGATGGATATCGCACTTGCCCATATAAATTCAGTTCGTAATCGCTTTTATAGACTTCTGTTTAAGTATCTGAAGCGATTTAATGATATGTTAATGTTATTTGAGTAAGTTATCAATATTTTTTTTTCTTTGGTGTAATTAATATTGTTATAAAGGTAAACTGTTAATTCAATGCAATGTATATTAGATGAGGCCAGTCGTGGCGCAGGGGCACAAAGTGTGACTGTAAAACCGACTGGTTGTGGATTCGACCCTTACTCGAGGAGATGGAATATTTGCTTAAATTTATATTTCCATTTCTTCTCTCTGGTGTCGAGACAAAGCGTGACGTTGAGTTCTGTCACTCAACACGCAATGCCTCCATAATCCGGTAGAAAGTGGGGAACAGAGTGTCTTAGCACTATGTTCTCTCTGCCTACCCTGCTGTGTGCGGGATACAGCGGGAAGCTGATTAATTTATTTATTTATATATTAGATGATCCTTACTTGGTTGGAGTGCTTTTAATTTGAAAAGGACAGAACAAACGATTGCCTCAAACGACGAACTAAAAAGTAAAAAATAATTTTATATAAAGTAAAGCGTACTTTGATTTTGTTAAACAAAAATAATTAAAAAAAGATTTTATAATTTTGAAGTCGGTGCCAAGTAAAAGAAAACAGGCTTAGTAATTCGATATTGTAGTAAGGTTATTTTAGCAATTATAACATTTTTTTGTTACACGAACGACACACTCACTGAAAGCGTCCAAAGTTAATAATAATAATAATATATTTATTCATCAAATTAAATTTAACAAATTGCCTCTTAAACCAAGAGGTGTGCGTTGGTAGCCGTACTAATATAAACTGTGTCATAGCCACCAGCATCTTTGCCCCTTTACAATTTTAATGAAATTTTATTCATTTAATTATCAGTTAAATATTATAAACATATAAAAAAGAAAAAGAAAAAAAAACTATACAATATTTTAAAATCCCCAAAAGCAAAAACAAACAAACAAAACAGTTATTCCATACTTTGGATATACAGTGGTACAACTGGTCAGCGCTAGTTAAACACGTGTCAAATATTTCGGTCACGTCGTGCTTGATGACACGCTTCGACGCGGAGGCGCAACTGCCAAGTAATGGCCTTTCATATTATCCTGTTGCCTAATTTGTGCGGATGACCTGTGTTTTTGCTTCATTTAACCTAGAGCTAGCGTACAAATAAGGTTAAATGATATAAAAATTAAAACTAGTTAAGTGCGAGTCGGATTCGTCTACCAAATTCTCCGTGTCAATTTCAGGATTTTAGGTCAAAGGGAAGTACAACGTAAATAAGTTGAAAAGCTCGCTATCACTCATTTTGTATGAAAAGTTTATAACGTTTTTTTTTCTACGAACCAATAATTTTTTTCTTTTATTTGTATTGTAAACACACAACAAAAACAAATTTCAACAAATGTTATAACTGTATGTCCACGGGAGTACCTTATGGGTTTTAATCAAGCGGTGAAAATGGTATCTTTTGATTTGTCTTAGAAACTTGATGTTTTTCTATGCAATAATTCTGCTTGATATCTCCTCGCTATCTTAAGACAATGATCTTAATGATATTGACAGATGGACAACAAAGGAATCAAAAAGGGTTCTGTTATAACCTTATAAAATACGGAATCCCAAAAAAAAAACATATCTTTGATTAAAAAAAAATTACGTTTACATCCATCCACACCTTTATACCTTCTAGGGCAACATTAATAACAATTTATAATTATTCATCATTATCATATAATTAATAAACGTATTACTTTTGGTACTCAACAATGCTCCACTTGCTTTGTTTATATTTAATTAAACCACTTTAACAGATTAAACGAGTCAGCCCACCGGAATATTAACGCAAACCTTCCTGATGATATGGAATATCTAAATAAGGGTGATGTCACACTTTAATTTTGAAAACATTATTAAAAAAAAATTATAAGAAGATTTTCTTAGAAATATAAGTATATATAAAATTTTATAATAAAAGTTTAGTATAATATATTTTCATTTAAGTTTTTTTATCGTTGTTTTCTTTTTTTTTAATCATGCGTTTTAACAGCTACGAATACTTCGTAGTTTGATACTACGGTGTAGTGATAGGTAAATAATAATAGGTCGGGGCAAAAGTATTTTCGTATTTTACATGTTTTATTAGTAATCAAACCTCTTTGGCTGTACTGAATGTAATTGGCTGGTTTTAATACCATTAAATATGACATTTTGAAGATGCAATAAATAAATTTTTAAAAACTAGTTCCCGCCATTTTTCATTTGTTTTTCAAGCAAGCGAAATGAACGCATGTAATCAAGAAATTCGGTACATTTTAAAGTTTTATTATAATACAAAAAAGGTAAAAAAGCGACGAATGCCGCGAAAAAAAATTGTGTTTACGGGCCTAATGCGGTATCAGTAAGAATATTACAAATGTGGTTCAAGCGTTTCAAGTCTGGAAATTTTAGTGTGAAAGACGTTCGCTTTGGACGCCCTGTCACAGATAAAATCAGTGCCATCTTTGAGAAAGTGGAGCAAGATCTAAAAAAGCTATTGAGAAAAATCGGCCGAAGCTGGTGAAAAGGAAGGGTGTGATGTTCCACCATGACAACGCCAGACCGTACTCATCTATAGCCACGCAGCAATAATTGAAAGAGCTTGGCTGGGATGTGTTGATGCATCTTCCGTATAGCCCTGACCAAGGTTAGCTTCATCAGATTTGCAGAACTCTTTAGGAAGCATAAAGCTAACCGCAAAACACATTGCGAACACTACCAATCAGCTTTTTTTTCAATCAAATATCTCTAAATTTCTACAGGACTGGGCACTACCCATGGCACTACTCTCATGGCACTACCCATAAGATGGCAACAAGTCATCGATCAAAATGGCACATACATATTATAAATAAATAAATAACTATACCTAAAAAAAATATTTTCCTTTGTATGAACAATACGAATATACTTTTGCCCCGACCTTATATTACTACAGATATGGATTGTAAAAACAAAAAAAAAACACACACACACAGACAAAAATTTTTTAGCACCCATATATGTAGAATGTACCTAAACACACATTTATAACAATTTTAATAGGAATCTAAAGAGATATAATGATAAAATTTAAATTAACAAATCTCATTTAACGCAAGTCAAACATGCAGTAGTTAATTTACCTTCAATGCAATACATCTATACAGTTCCAATACATGTATGTATGTATTTGTGTGCTTTACTGAGATTTAATTGCAGCTTATTTACTCAAAATAGTTTAATATATTAGTTATGTAGCTTTGTTTGTATGTATATATGTATTTATTGACAAAACTTCCACTGACTGAATTTTATTTGTAATTAGCCTTTGCTAGTTAATATAAGTTAATATCTACTTAATATACTATATATATAGATATATCTATATATAGAAGCCAGTCGTGGTGCAGGGGCATAAATTGTGACTGTAAAACCGACTGGTTGTGGATTCGATCCCCACTCAAGGAGATGAAATATTTACTTAAATTAAACAGAAGAAATGGAAACATTTCTTCGCTCTGGTGTCGAGAACAAGCGCTACGTTAAGTTCTGTTATTCAACACGCAATGCCTCCAGAATTCGGCAGAAAGTGGGGAACGGAGTGTCTTAACATTAGGTTCCCTCTGCCTACCCTGCTGTGTGCGACATACAGCGTGAAGCTGATTTATTATATCTATATATATCTAGATATATCTATATCTAAATATCAGCTGTATAAAATCACAATACACGCAATGTTTGGCATCTTTGTGTATTTTTTTCTGTTTTAATTTCATTTTCGTATATTTTTTGAGATTAAAGGAGAAGAAATAGTGTCTTAACACTAGATTCCGAGTATATCCTGCCGTGCGGAGAATATTGCGGAATCTTCCTTTAAAGTTCCGTATCGTTAGAGTGAAACAGGAATCTTTTACTAAGACTCTGCAATCTGTCCGTCTGTTACCAGGCTGTACCTCACGAACCGCGACAGTGAGACATTAGATGATGTAGTTTTATTGGCGTTATAACAACAAATATAAAAAAAAGAATAAGATAAACATTCAAAGGGATTTCCATACAAAAAAAATGATATTTTGCTATTTTAATAGATTAATAGATTATGGTACGCAACCCTGCAAGCGCGAGTTTGACTCGCACTTCACTTTTTCCTTACTACACATAGATCCGTCCTTCTTTTCCTGCTATCTTGGATAGCGTGTTGCGTGTCAGTGTTAGCGGTGGATGCAATTTTACAGTCCCGACGCAGGTCTGACAGAAATAGTGTTGTGAACATCTTATATATTTAAAAGTTAGAAATTTTAAATCAAATTAAATCAGCTTCATGCTGTATCACGCACATCGTAGGGTAGGCAGAGGGAATCTAATGTTAAGACACCCAGTTCCCCACTTTCTGCCGAATTCTGGTGGCATTGCGTGTTGAGTGGCGGAACTCAACGTCGCGCTTTGCCTGGACACCAGAGTGAAATAATTAATTTAAGTGAATATTTCTGGCCTCTAAAGTTGGAAGTTAAAAATAAAACAAAATGTAATCAATAACCTTTCTACGTAAGTCTAAGTAAAAGCGTAAGCTGATGGCTGTCATTTGGTACCTCACTCTTTGTCTAAAAATGAACCAAAAGTTGTTATTTTTTTTTAATAATCTTTGAATAAAAAAGCTATGAAACTAAAGGCAGGGAAGTAGAAAAAACGCGGGATAAATCGTCCCTTTAGTCTTAAAAAAAGGAAAACTTAAAATTTAATAAAGTTATTAATAATTTAAAAAAAAACCTTGAAGAGCGCCATTTTGCTGGAGAGTTATCAAAAAACAAATAATATACTGCGACTACAAAATAAATGTAACCAATATGTCAATTTATTTTATTTAACTGTGTACTATGATTTTTTTCATTGTAAAACAGTTTTTAGGAATTAAAAACATGATGTATAACAGTTATACGGCGTCAAGCTAACACTGTTAAATTTTATACGATTCCGCAGATATGAGCAGTCATATGTATGTCAATTTTATTGTCAACTGATAACATACGACCTGAATTTTGTGTTTTACAATCTGGAAAAAGATTAGAATTTATATTTTATAGATGATGAATTTTATATAGGAATATTTATTTGTTTGTGAACTTTCTATTGAATATATTTACGCGTATATTTAGTATCGTAAGTACTGGTATATTTCGATTTTTTTACTTCCAGAACTTGACATGAAAAAATATTAAAAATTAAATCAGCTTCACGCTGTATCCCGCACACAGCAGGGTAAGCAGAGGGAACCTAGTGTTAAGACACTCCGTTCCCCACTTTCTGCCGAATTCTGGAGGCATTGCGTGTTGAGGGGCAGAATCAACGCCGCGCTTAACCTCGACGCCAGAGCGAAGAGATGGAAATATAAATTTAAGTAAATATTTCATCTCCTCGAGTGGGGATCGAACGCACAACCAGTCGATTTTGCAGTCACACCTCGTGCCGCTGCGCCACGACCGACCTCTATCTATCAAAAATATTGTCTTCTTTAGAAATGTTAGTTGCATCTTAAAAATTATTGAATCGTAATATCTGTAGGGATTTTTCCTATGAAATAACTATAAATTTTGACTTTTACAATTTTTTTTCTGTATTTATATTAAAAGTTCTCACTTTCATCCAAGTTTCATAATTATAAGTCAGCGGGAAGTACGCTGTAGATTTTCATCGATTATCGTTGATGTGGCAAATTTCATACATAATGGAGCAAAGTCAATGCGTATATGCCTGTATCTTTTGAATGCGTTGACTCAAAACCTTAATTTCTTCTGTTCTTCTTAATGCTAAATTCAGCTTTACACCTCGACATGATCTTGAGAAAAATTGTCTTGACAGACGGACAACAAAGTGCTTCCGTTCATATAAGGCTCATATAGAAGGATCAAATAAAGCTTCCGTTTTCATATTTTGAGTTACGATACTCTAAAGAAATTACAAGAAACAAAGTAATTATTATACGTCCAGCTTCACAAATAGTTTTAAAGTGAAACCGAAATATACATATAATATATATATATATATGTTCAATAAAAGCACCTACGCAGGTTCTCTTATTTTCTATCATCAGCGTCACACTATTGGAAAAGTTTTTCGATCAACTGAATAGTACTCTCTACGTGAAACAGAAATGGGCAGATGGGACTCCTTTGTTATTCTACACACAATGCTTACGCGAGCTAAACATTTTTATTGTTTCATCGTACAGTGTCTTCCAATTAAAAGCCTGAGGGTTTGGTTTTATTCGCCTCTTGGATACATGGCTGGAATAACCATCTTAAATTATTCTGGTCGAGTCAAGTTCGTATTGTTCTGAGAACTAATCATGGATGGGTGTCATATGTACTTGGTTAAGTTATTTTTATAGTATAAGTTAGTTGAGGCCCGTCGTGGCGCAGGGTCACAAAATGTGATTGTAAAATCGAACGGTTGTGAGTTCGATCCCCACTCGAGGAAGTGAAATATTTGTTTACATTTATATTTTCATTGCTTCGTTCTGGTGTCGAGGCAAAGAGCGGCGTTGAGTTCCGCCACTCAAAACACAATGAACTCTCTCCAGAACTAGGCGGAAAGTGGGGAACGGAGTGTTTTAACGCTAGGTTTACTCTGCCTACCCTGCTGTGTACGGGATACAGCGTGAAGCTGAAAAAAAAGTTATTTAGAGATGTATTTTATTATTATTTAAATATATAATAAGTATCAAAATCGTATTATTGTTACAGTTTGTAAATGTCAATGTCTACAAATTAAAAGTAAGGTAAACTTTAGTAAAGTTAACTGCAACTGCATGTCGCTTGATCTCCAAGGATCGGTCGTAAATAATGTTTAAATGACGCAACGGAGCACAAATTTCGTAATTAACCATCTGAGTAATTTGCATGTATTTAAAAAAAATAAAATATAAGCTTCACATTGTATCCCGCACTCTGTAGGGTGGACAGAAGATACCTAGCGTTAAGACACTCTGTTCCTCACTTTCCGCCGAATTCTGGATGCATTGCGTGTTGACTGATGAAACTCAACGCCGCGCTTTAACTAGACACCAGAGCGAAGAAATGAAAATATAAATTTAAATAAATATTTAATTTCCTCGAGTGGGGGTCAAACCCACAACCATAAATAGTATTTTTTTTTAGTTTATACAGCGTGAAACCGTATAAAGCAGAGTGGGCAGAGGAACCCCACTTTACACCGAATTCTCGAAGACCAACCAACGAAGAAGTGAAAATATCAAATATTTCATTACCGCCAATAAAACCGCCGCCACAATAAAATCGGAAAGAAAATAACAAACATTAAATCATAAAGAATTAACAAATAAAAAAAATATTATAACACAAATTTTAATTTACTAAAACTGACCGATTCTTAGTCTAAACACTAAAACATACAACAATATATTATATATTCTATACTTGAGCGAGTTAATTTTCCAAGCTTGATTCCACATGTTGCTGCACGTGACATGTGACGTCGACTAAAGGGATGTATGACAGATCTTGTCTTAGATATGCAACTACATGGCACGCCACGCCATTTACGTGACTTCAGGATAATTGAAATAATATTATATACTAGCGATCTGCTCGCCGCTTCGTCTAGTTGTACTAGTTAGTTATTAATTTTCTTACATTAATTATAATATTTTTTTTAAATAAAATTTTAATATATTATATTAAAAATAAAGTTTCAGCCAATTCAATAAAACACTTATTTCGTACTTGTTTGTCTGACATAGCCTTTTTTATTTATGAACCGATTTATATAAAACTAATGCTAAATATTAAGGGAAATTTGTCAATATAGTGGAAAGTGCATTTAAATCTGTCAGGCTGTTTCTGAGAGTAGCGTGCTCAAACAAACAAAAATAAAAAAAAATCATCATTTTCGTTTCATCGATAATTTACAATTTTATTCAGCGATAATTTACAATTTTATTATATGCATAGATTGTAATTACACTTTATTTTTATTTACGCTATTTTTTATACTACACATAACAAGGTACCCAAAGGAACCTAGTTTTACTTTCCGCCAGAGCTGAAGCCATTGCGAGTTAATTAACGCCTCACTTACCTTACAAAAGCGGAAAGATTTAAATAATTAACTCCTCCATGTGGGGATAGAACCCACAACCGTCGCGCTTAAAGACAAACGTTGCCCCATAGCGCCACAATGTTTTAATATATCAATATTGTTTATAGAACGAACGAAAAACTAATTTAAATGAAAATTTTGTCACTAAATCCACAGTGATTGTGAATTTATAATATTTTAATTGGAACCATATAAATGTTTTCTATTTTTTATTTCTGTATCATTTTTGCTAACAATTTCGATATCGAATTTTGTATATCATAAGGCGATTAAAAAGTTTATTTAAAAAAGTGCCTTGCCAATTATTCTGAAAAGTATAAAATTTTATTATTATATTTTATTTCTCAGTGTATAACTGTCCTCTTGATGCAATCTCAAAAATCTAAATATACTGCGATCCATTTTAAAAAATAATAAATATCAAATACAGCGTACTTTTACTATACAGCACTCGACGACCATAAGACTTCAAATCTAGCAGCCATATCCCTAGATATTCATTTATATCCATATCCAAATAAAAGCAGAAATCTTTCGTGGTTTAATAGTTTATAAGATGTACCTTTCCTGTACAACCATTTTTGGTTGGAGTTAGTGGAAGCCGCCGTTTTGGGGCCCACTGGCGCGTATAACATTAGCATAGTTATAGGACGCGTTGGGATGAGACCTCCGTAAAGGTCCCGATGGGGCCGAGCTCTTAAACCCGCTTTCTCGATAATGACTATCGATGATTCTACCCGAATGTGCCCCAACCACAATATTATTACGTAGTTCGGCCGTTCCGGGGAATTGCAAAATATAACACGCGTGTTGGTATTCAGTTATTTGCTCGATGGAATTCGGAAGAACTATTCTTTGAAATTGTTTGTATCTGGAAGTCTTTTTGTAAAAAGTTTTGCTTAGTTGAAATGTATTTGAATTCGTTTTTAGATTTTATATTTTAGATTTAGAATACACAGAGCAAGGTAGACAGAGTTATTGTTAAGACACTCCATTCTCCACTTTCCGCCGAATTCTTAGGGCTTTTCAACTTAATACCATATATTTAAAGTAGATATATTATGTTGCAGTATTAACATGAAATAAAATAATAAAAAATATATATATAATACAACAAAATTTTCGAAAACAAAATCAATTTTCTGTAAGAACATCATAAATTTTACGAAACAGATTCAATACTCAGCATCCGAGACACACAAACAACTAATCAGTCAAAACCCTAACTTATTAAAAGACAAAATGGATCCTTACAGAAGGTAGACGTTTTCTTAAGAAATCAAAACGGGGGAGGGAACTCCCGAGGAGGGAGGTGGTAACATTTTCGATTAATAATCTTCTCGTCGCATTAAAGCTGATGAAATAAAGGATTGAACAGGCGTAAAATTAAATTTCTCACAATCCTCGATATTTCCGAATGGAGCATTTTGTTCTATGATTGTAAAATAGTGTACATAATAGATGTTTTATTTACTAAATGTATTTGCCTTTTTGTAAAACTTAGATACTTCAAGCTGATAACATATTATTTTATTTCATAAATATTGTGGTATAGGTATAATATCTTAACATAGAATGTAAATGAAGTGAATTGTTAATATAATTACTAATTATTTCTGCCTGCACTGCAAACTGCAGGAGATGTGTAACTAAGAAAAAATATTTACAAAATTAAATAAAAATCAAATAAATCAGCTTCACGCTGTATCCTAATGTTAAGACACTCCGTTCCCTACTTTCTGCCGAATTCTAGAGGCATTGCGTGTTGAGTGGCAGAACTTAACGCCGCGCTTTGCCTCGACACCAGAGCGAAGAAATGGAAATATAAATTTAAGTAAATATTTCATCTCCTCGAGTGGGGATCGAACCCACAATCGTCGCATTTCAGTCACACCCTTGTGCCCCTGGGCCACGACGGCCTCATTCAATATATTTACAAAAATATTTTTTTTGTATTCCTTACACAAAACTTACGGTAATAGGATCCAGTTTCATTAGGCAAATATACATTTGTATAATATAATTATACATTATTATAACACTACTTTTTGAGGCCAGTCGTGCCGCAGGAAAACAAAGTGAGACTGTAAAATCGACTGGTTGTGGGGTCTATCCCCACTCGAGGAAATGAAATATTTATTTATTATAAATATTTAATATTTAATTATACTTATTTTATTTTTAGGGTTCCGTAACTTTAAAGTGAAAAACCCTTATAGGATCACTTAGTTGTCCGTCCGTCCAACGGTCTGTCTAGACTAGACCCTTTTTCTCAGGAACGCGTGTTAAATAACGTCACGATTAAATTATATTTTTTAATTTCATTTTAATTAATGTATATTTTTCTGAAATTCCTTATAAAGTCTAAAAATGTATGTACCCTGGCCTGTCCCTTTGTCGGTTTCATTTTAATTTGCAAACGATACTTACCTTCTTTGTATCAATAAATAAATTAAAGTTTGTTAAATACAAATTTCAATAAATATATTTAAGTATAGTTAAAGAAAAATATAACAATATTTATTTATTTGTAATATTTTTTAAACTTTACTTTCTTTTCCACTTCTTTTGGATATCTACCCTGGCAAAAATTTGCCACTACTATACTATACTATTTTTACTATACTATAAACACAAGTATAAAACGGCCATATTTCAAATAGCGCTCAAAGTCATCTATCGACGTGAAGTTAGCAATGCAAAACATGTGGGCCGTTAAGAGCGCCGGTATTTGTTAGATGTTGCGACGCTTTGGTACAAAGTAGTGGTTTTGTGAGATCATTGTTTCTCTCACCTGGTAAATCATAAAAGTTATATTCTAATTTTTAATACTTTTAAAATATTATCCCACACTTAAGAAAGAAAAATACTTGTTTAGAAAACGTATAGAAATTTGAAAGTAGCGGGACCCGAACCCGAGCCTCCTGGAAACCGATTGCTACGTTCAATTTTTTATCTAGTTTAGTCTCTCTTGCCAGACGATAATTTTTAGTAATTATATTTGGGTAGCGGAAATTTATAAAAATCTCCCCACAGAGATGTTAACAACATAAATAAGTTGTAACAAGCGTATACAAAATTTCGACGTAGCTTGATGAGAACGTATGGCCAGAGAGCCTGGAGCGCCGCGCCAATTTCCAGGAGGCGCGGGTTCGAATGCCGCTCGGTTCAAATTCTTATACGTATTCTAAATAAGTAAAGGAAATAAGCTTTTTGTAAAAAAATTTGAACGTAGAGGGATTTGAATCTTTTGGGTACCACCAAAATGCTCTCACCACTAAGCTATAACGTATAGGTCATCAAGCTACATCGAATTTCTTATACGTTTGTAAAAGTAAAAGATATTTATACCTTTAAGAAAAAGTTATATTTTTCATACCATTCCTTTCCTATACAAATCGTCAATTGCATCAAGATATAAACTGAGAAATAATATCGTATGTATAAATGATCTCTTCCAATTGGTAATAAAATTTTGTAACTTTGGAAAAAACATTAAAGTGAAAATTTTATAAAAAAAAGTTTATATGGAAATTAATAGTAAAGACGATACAGAAATAAAAATAGAAGTCATTTGTATATTGTAAATTAAAATATTATAGTTTCAAAGGCGCTGTAGTCCTTCTCAAGAAAGAGAGATGATGTTATAATTTAGAGGCTAGTCGTGGCATAAAGGCACAAAGTCTTAAGTGAACGCGACAGGTTGTGGGTTCGATTCTCATTCGAAGAAATGAAATATTTAGTATTACATATTTTTAATTAGAACGTGCTCGACTGGTTTGGGTACGTCGAATGAATGAGTGATAAAATTGGCAAAAAACTTTTATGATGGAAAAGTGAGTGGTAAGAGAGGCAGGTGGAGATCTCGGTTGACCTTCGAAAACACTGTATCAAAAATAATGGAGGAAAGTCACGTAAAAAGCATGAGGACCCTCCGAAGGGCATGTACGAAGAAGCTGATGACAGTGGACGAGGCGAAAGAGATATGTAGAGACTGTAGCGTTTGGCGCTCCGTTCTCTGTGACTACCCTGCTAAGTACCTTCTCTCTGATACCGAGGCAAAGCGCGGCGTTGAGTTTTGCCACTCATCATGCTTCCAGAATTCAGCGGAAAATAGGGAACACAGTGTCTTAACACTAGGCTACCTCTGCCTACCCTGCTGTCTGCTGTACACATCGTGACGCTATAATGTGAAATTTAATATAAGAAAAATAACATTTTCCATACCATCCCTTTTCATACAAATCCACGCCGCGTAAACGCTTATAACAGACAAACCAAGCGTTATACGATATATAATAAATCACGCGAGACCATCGGTCCCGTCGCTCGAATAAAAAAATAAAAATGCCGCCATCCGTAGACGTGTCGGAAATATTAACTCGACATTTGAATACTTTATGATCAGTAAAAGGAAGATTTGAATCGCAAATGTGCTCGCGTTTTAATCAAACAAGTCGAATTTTACGCTCGAACATTGTTTTTGCGTTTATACGATCGTACGGTCGTTGTTGAGATTGTCTAAGTTGATGGCGTTTTTTTTATGAAAGGTGATTTAATAAGTAAATTCTTTGTGAAAATATTAAATTTTTGTTGAAAATTTTGAATTGAATCTGAAATTCTCAGGATCGCACATCTAAATTCTTAAATTCTAGTTACAATAATAAAATAATCAAACAAAATAATTGTGTAACGTCAGTTTTGGTAGCACGGCGTTGAGTTCCGTCTATAAGTTCTTTTTACATAATCTATTAGACTGCTGCTTTTTTGCCTGGTTTATCTGGTGTGGCAATGTAAAAAAAAGCATACAAATCATTTATTTTTTTTCGGAATTAAAAAAGATAATTTTGTTGATTTTAATCTATTATAATTAATAAGTCTTACTTGTCTGAGTTTTGACATTAATAAAAGTTATGTGAATGTGAATTTCACCAAAACTACTCAACCGATAATCCTGAAACTTTGTAGACATATTTTTAGAAATGATATAGGACATTTTTTATTAATTTCTTTAATATTTTCCTTTGGCTACAATAAAAAAAGAAGTTTAATCGAGCGAAGTCGCGTTTGAGTTTCCAGATATATAAAAACACGATACCTTAATTTTTCGCGGACGTATAGTTAATTATAAAAAAATATATTATTTACAACGTAATTACGACATACTGACAGAATGACATTCAGCTTATAACTATCACAAAATAATTAGGAATTATTTTAATATACATACGAGTACATATAACGCAAATAGTAGATTCAAATCCTATTTGTGGGAACGTTTTTATTTATAATATATTCCCGTCATTATTGTTGTGTTGAGTCCCTCGTGGGCCAGGAGTACAAGTGTGTCCGATTCGAGAAAATGGAATATTTAATCTTTTTATTTCTTCGCTCTGCCAACTAGGCAAAGCACGGCGTTGGGATCCGCCACTCAAAACGCAATGTGTTAAGATTTCCGCGGAACGTGCGGAACGCAAGTGGAAACAGAGTGTCTTTACACTTGATTAGCAGGTTCCTCTGCCTACCCAGCTACATGCGGGATATCGCTAAAGCTAAAACAAATAAAAAAAACGGTTAAATGCGAGTCAAACTCGCGCATCGAGGTATTCGTACCAATTTTAGGATTTTAGATCAACCGGGAAAAAGAAGTATAACTTACTTAAGTTGCCAAACTTACATACACAAGCATATGCACAAATTTTGTAAGCAATGATCTCTAAATATAAGTTTGTAACGACTCTTTGAAATATTTATAATTTTTTCCTTTATTTGTGCTATAAGATGTTGCTTCGTACTAGATTTTTCAAGGGAAATACCTTGTAGGTTTTCACTCCATTGTGAGTTTCGAAAATTTGTGTCATAAACGGCTGTATTTGATTGCATTGGCTTATTTTTATTTCTGTATCATCTTTACTATTAATTTCCATATAAAATTTGGTATATGAAATATCACTTTAATGTTTTTTCCAAAGTTACAAATTTTTTTTACCAATTGGAAGAGATTATTTATACAAATATCTTGATGCAATTGACAATTTGTATTGGGAATTGGGAAAGGAATGGTATGAAAAATATAACTTTTTCTTAAAGGTATAAATATCTTTTACTTTTACAAACATACAAGAAATTCGATGTAGCTCGATGAGCTATACGTTATAGCTTAGTGGTGAGAGCATTTTGGAGGTAGCCAAAAGATTCAAATCCAAAACTTTCAAAATTCAAAACGTTCAAATTTTTTATACAAAAAGTATGTTTCTTTTACTTATTTAGAATACGCATAAAAATTTGAACCGAGTGGCACACGAACCCGTGCCTCCTGGAAATCGATCAGGCGCTTTGACCACTAAGCCATACGTTCTCATTAAGCTACGTTGAAATTTTACAACTTATTTATGTTGTTAACAGCTAGCTACTCAAATATAATTACTAACAATTATCGTCTGGCCAAAGAGACTGAACTAGATAAAAAATTGAACGTAGCGGTCGGTTTCCAAGAGGCTTCGGTTCGAATCCCGCTACGTTCAAATTTTTATACGTTTTCTAAATAAATATTTTTCTTTGCTAAATGTGGAATAACACTTTAAAAAATGTTAAAAATATTAAAAATATCATAAATATCGTTAAAATGTTAAAAAGGTTTCTTTTATATTTACAAAAAAAGTATGTTTCTTTCTTAGTGTAGAATAATACTTTAAAAGTAAATAAAAAATATGAAAAATATCACTTTTTCCATATCAGAATAAAAATTATAACAAGTTTTTTTTTCTAAAAATGACATTAACATTATGAAGTACAATAGAGTTAAATTGCAGCGGTCCATTAATTGTTGAAAGTGGACTTGTACAAGTTCTATTGTGTCCGCGTTTTAGCACTGCAATGTGAAATGTGAAATAAATTACTAAATATATATATATTCACTTTTTAATTATACAAATTTAGAAGCGTTTGACACTTTTTGAAAATAAACTTTTCACTCACGTTAATAGTGCTCAATATTCTAGTTATAGTTAGTTCAGAATTTCATTTGCAGCGCAAAATGAAAATACGTTGTGTGACACCTTCGCGGTATAGTTGACAAGGTTGATACTTTCAATTCCACGCCAATATTAGTAGGTAACATTTAAATACGAATGTCAGTTGGTTCCACAAATATGACAGTATAAAATTATATGATTGTATTTTTTTTTCAGTTGTCACGCTGTATCCCGCATGAAGCGGCGTAGACGGATGGAGCCTAGTGTTAAGACACTTTACTCTCCTAATTTATATCGAATTCTGAAGCGATTTTGTGTTGAGTAGCTGAACTCAACGTCGCGCTTTCACCTTGATACCAGAGCGAAGAAAATCCTCGAGTTGGAATCGAATCCTCAACCTGTCGTGATAACAGTCATGCTGGTGATACTACCTATATTCATAATTAATAACTCTCTATATCTTCCGCCAGTATAGTAATATATAAATAATTTTTAAGCCGAAAGTAATGATAGCAGTAGAATCTACCATAAATAATTTATTGTTTTCCCATTGAGTAACTTGTTAGCGATACAGACTTGAGCACTCTCAAGTCTGTATCGCTAACAAGTCATGGGTTTGATTTTTGCTCAATATGTCGTATATTCTATATCAAATTATCAATTTTTGTATGAAAATGTATGTTTATATATTTTTATTTGTCCTAATACTAATTGAGGCCAGTCGTGGCGCAGGGGCACAAAATGTTACTGTAAAAGCGACTGCTTGCGGTTCGATCCTCACTCAGGGAAATTAAATATTTATTTAAATTTATATTTCCGTTTCTTCGTTCTGGTGACTAGGCAAAGCACGGCGTTGAGTTCCGCTACTCAACACGCAATGCCTCCAGAATTCGCTGAAAAGTAGGGAACGGAGTATTTTAACTATGTTCCCTCTGCCTACCCTGTTGTTTGCGGGATACAGAGTGAAGCTGATTTAATTTTATTTTTATTCTATTACTAATTGCCGATTCTAAAGATTTTTTCATTAAACGAGCTTCTTACTCGACACGTGCAGAAATAGCTTTTTGAGATGTGCTATCGTGAGATTTTTCAATAAGTTAAAATATTGTATAGAACGAAGAAATCTTAAAGTATTGCAATGCGTTTGAAAATATTTATGGAATATTTTGTTTCCATTAGGGAATTATCTAAAGAATCGAACTTTATAATAATTATTTTAAGAATCTGTTTTGCTTTATCAAGTTTTATAGTATCAAAATTAAATATGGCCAGTCGTGGCGCAGCAGCACAAAGTGTGACTGTTAAACCGACTGGTTGTGGGTTCGACCCCACTCGAGGAAATGAAATATTTACTTAAATTTATATTTTCATTTCTTCGCTCTGGTATTGAGGCAAAAGCGCGGCGTTGAGTTCTGCCACTCAACACGCAATTCCTCCGGAATTTGGCAAAAAGTGAGGAACGGAGTGTCTTTACACTAGGTTCCCTCTGCCTACCCTGCTGTGTGCGGGATACAGCGTGAAGCTAATTTGATTAATTTGATTTTTTCAAAATTAAATATACCCAGAAAGTTTTAAAAACAAAGTTCTAAAAACGTCTTACTTAGCTCTTCGCTCGAGTTATATTTGTCAGTAAAGTATCCGTATTTTACTTTCAATTTAAATATTTACAACTAGCGGCTCGCCCACGGCTTCGCCCGCTTAAAATACATGAGTATTGATTTAATAAGCAGAATTGATTGAAAACTATAATGACTTCTAATATGATTTTTTTACGACATTATCGTCAAAGAATTTTTGATTGTTTTAAATAAAAAATACGACCATTGTTGATATTTGATATTTATAAAATATACATAAAGCTAATTATTTATTACACGTATATATTTTTGTAACTTTATGTTCTTTTTACCTATATAATATACTCTGTTAAATGTGCTGATGTCAGTGAATAATTTAATTTACTCATTCAGAAACAGCCTTAAATGTTAAATTATTGATTTGAAGGATTCATAATATTCTTTGTAAAATAACTGTAATAATTGCATATTAACTCCTGTACAGTTTTTAAATTAGTTACATATATTATATGAACGAACCAACCAAAAAATCTTTGTATTTACTTGATATTTCTTTCAAGATCGTTCTTTATCTCTGTGTTGAATTAATTACGACTTCTTTCAAATGACGATAACTTTTTTTTTAATGAACCGATTTTGATGAACTAAACTTTAGTAGTTAAGTTGAGTTAAAACAAAGCAATTGGTGAAATTTTCAAGTAAATCGGTTCAGTACTTTCAGAGAAAAATGCGGACAAAAATATGTCGACAGACAGACAGACAGACAAGAAATTCAAAAAAAATCTTTTTGCTTTCTATTATTCTTTTTAAGTATCCATTTCAGTCAAAATTACTAAATGTACAGACAAAATATTCTTACTGTCTTATTATATATAGAGATAATAACTACTAAAAGATATAAAAGGAAAATAGACTTCAATTCTTAATACAATATTATTTATTATTATTAAGTTAAACAGATATTCAAAACACGATCAAAATAATATATTTATATTGAAAGTAACAAATGCAATACCTTTCAAGTAAACACAGTATTATTGCCATCTTCCTTTCCCCCTACAGAGGATAAATATCACCCGTAGGAAATGATGAGAGTGGTCTTTTGGTCCTTAGAGTCTAAGAACTGTAATGGAAGGGTATAAGAACTTTGTAAAGAAACGAGAATTGAACGGTTTTTTTTTAATTTAGTACGTAAGTTAGCAAATTTAGTGCTTTTGTACTTTGTTTGTTTTTTGGAGTATAGTAAATAAATTATCTTTCTATTTAATTCGATTATTATTTAAAATAAATTGAGGCCAAACGTGGCGCAGGGGCATAAAGTGCTACTGTAAACTCGACTGGTCGTGGGTTCGATCTCCACTCGAGGAAATGAAATATTTACTTAAATTTATATTTCCATTACTTTGCTCTGGTTTCGAGGACAAGCGCGGCGTTGAGTTCTGCCACTCAACACGCAATGCTTCCAGAATTCGGAATGAAGTGGGGAACGGAGTGTCTTAACATAGGATACAGCCTGAAGCTGATAAGAAATAGTTTTTAGTGTAACGTAAACATCCGAGTTAGTTACGGAATGGTATTAAAAGGGAGTAAGTGACAAAAGACAAGTCACGTAACGTTTAAAGTAAAAAATAGCATTGAATACTAAAAATTATTAAGCTAAGCTAAACTAAAATTTCGCTATTGACGGCAGGGTTTTATTTACATATTTATTCACAGGATCACTAGTGACAATTTATATACGATAAAAATAACATACATACATAGTTTGTATAATCGTAAAATATCATATCACATTGTAAAGTAATCATTTCTTAAGTATACTTCGTGATACCAAAAAAGTAAATTTGATAGGCTGTCTTGGCGCAAGACCACAAAGCGGGCATCTGTAAATGTTAGTCACATTGCGAGTTCAAATCCCACTTGAGGAAATTATATATATATAATATTTAATTTTTCTTCAGTTTCAGCTTCACTCTGTATCCTGCATACAGCAGGGTAGGAAGAGGGAACTTAGTGTTAAAACACTCCGTTCCCCATTTCAATTCGTTTAATTTCTTCGCTCTGGTAATAAGGAACAGTGCAGCATTAAGTTCCACCACTCAACACGTAATGCCTTTAGAATTCAGCGGAAAGTGGAGAACGGCTGTGTACGCTACTGCGTGCGGGATACAGCGTGAATCTAAAAAAATGTGATAGACGAAATGTGTAATTTGCAAAACTGATTAATTTTTTTTTTTGCGCCATATAGTTAGCTATATAAGCCATACGTTTGTCAGAGGCGCGGGTTCAAATCTCACTATGTTCAATTTTTTATTCGTTTTTCTTAATAAGTGATTAAAAATAAATTTAAAAAGGAAATTTTACAAATAAAAAAAAAGATGATTCCTTTTACAAAGCCGTCTGTTCTGTATTTCGAGTGAACGCGAAATGTTAGTAAAATGACGCGGTGACGTATTGAATACTACTGGCTCTATTTCATTTGTAGGTAATGCTTACGAATTTCTTCTTATCCATATTTTTTGACCCATTTCAGTGTCATAGGAATGTAAGGGTTATTGAATATTTTTTTTTACTTCACGATGTATCCCGCACACAGCAGGGTAGGCAGAAGGAACCTAGTGTTAAGACACTCCGTTCCCCACTTTCGGCCAAGTTTTGGAGGCATTGCGTGTTGAGTAGCGGAACTCAAAGCTGCGCTTTGCCTCGACACCAGAGCGAAGAAATGAAAATATAAATGTAAATAAATATTTCTTTCCTCGAGTGAGGATCGAACCCACAACCAGTCGATTTTACAGTCACACTTTGTGTCCCTGCACCACGACTGGCCTCTGAATAAATTTAATATTGATTTATATACTTTTTAGCTTTTACGAAATGTCACCAGAGGCATATAGCATTATAGGTAGCAAAGCCATAGTTTCTCTATCAATGCCAAAATTGATAATAGTTCATTCTTTTAAGTGGGAATCGAATTCACAACAATCGCGATTGTATATGTATATATTTGATTTGACCTTTTTATAATTGTTCGTTGATTAGGTATATTTATTTTATCTGTAATAATGTACTAATAAGTCACTACTCACTATCACTATTTAGTCAGTATTTTGTACATTTTTGTATATTTTTAACGATTAATATTGATAATTGTAAAAAAATATGATGACACATCTTTTTGTCCGAATCCGGACATTTATTACTAATATTAATTACTAATATTAGTTTACCAAAATCTCGTAGAACTCTACCAGACTATATTTAAAACTAGCGCCGTCGTGGCGCGGCGGCACAGGCGTGTGACTGTAATAGCGACCGTTGTGGGTACAATTACCAATCGGGGGAATGATATATCTTCATTTTTTTTCTCCGGTAACGAGGCAAAGAGCAGCAAGGTTGAGTTAAACCACTCAACACGCAATGCCTCCAGAATCCGGCGGAAAGTCCGGAACGGTATATCTTAATGGGAACGTAGTGTCATAATATTAGATTCCCACTACCCTATAGCTATGTCCTAAATACTGGGTGATGCTAAAAAATTATATATTCAAAAATTTTAATCAGGACAAGGTTGCGTTGCGATTTATTATATTATAAATAATTTAAAAAAATATATAAAGGCCAGTCGCGGCGCAGCGGCACAAAGTGTGACTATAAAACCGACTGGTCGTGGGTTCGATCCCCACTCGAAGAAATGAAATATTTATTTAAATTTATATTTCCATTTTCTTCGCTCTGGTGTCGAGGCAAAATGCGGCGTTGAGTTCTGCCATTTAACACGCAATGGCTCCAGAATTCGGCAGAAAGTGTGGAACGGAGTGTCTTAACACTAGGTTCCCTGTGCCTACCCTGCAGAGTGCGGGATACAGCGTGAAGCTGATTTATTTATTTTATTTAAATAATAAAAAATATATATAAACAATATTACTTAACAAAACCCATAAAAATAACAGCACACTACTAAAGCTCTGTAACATCGCGGATAGTAACACATTAACGCCATTGAAGCTCGAACCGTTTGAGCTTTTAGCGAATATCCAAGTTATGGTGATAATAACCGAATTGCATGCAAGTTGGTTAAACTATTATATAATTGCATTATTGGAATTCATCGTAGACTTTAGCTACGATATTACTACGACGCTACGACGTAGATGTTTTGCTATGTGCGATGCAATATTATATGAGGGATTGTATAAAGGACTTAGTTGATTAAATAGTAGAAATGGTATTGATTATTTTCCTTTTTTTTTCTTTTTGGCTTGATGTTGTATCCCATCCCCCAGATAGCAGGGTAGGCAGAGGGAACCTGTGATCCTTGTGTTAAGGCACTCCGTTCAACGAATTCTAAAAATATTGCGTTTGCGGCAGAATTTCATGTAATATACAGGTGAATAATTTTTATGTTATTAGTTTTCAAATATCTAATATACGATGATATGATTTCTTTTCAGATGATATATTTTATTTAATTAATGCAGTTTCATGTTTTCTCATGCATGTCAACTACTAAAGCTCTGTAACATCGCGCAACAGGTATACAACTAAGACACTTCGTTCTCCTATTTCCCGCATTGCGTATTGAGTGGCGGAACTCAACGCACTGGTTTTCTACCAGAGAGGTAAAATGAAAATAATTTAAACATAATAATTGCTCTCGAGTAGAGATCGAACCCGCAACAATCGTGTTTATAGTCAGATGCTACACCATTACGCTACGACAGCCTCAATTCTCTGTTTAAAATATAAATCAAATCAAATCAGCTTCACGCTGTATCCCGCTCACAGCAAGGTAGGCAGAAGGAACCTAGTGTACACTCTGTTCCCCATTTTCCGCCGAATTCTGGAGGCATTGCGTGTTCAGTGGCGGAATTCAACACCGCGCTTTGCCTAGACACCAGAGCTAAGAAACGGAAATATAAATTAAAATAAATAATTCATCTCCTCGAGCGGGGATCGAACCCACAACCATTCGCTTTTACATTCACACTTTGTGCCCCTGCGCCATGACTGGCCTCAAAATGGAAATCATATAGCAAATTAATATTTATAATTATGATGTTGAACCTTTATAAAATTGGAATGCGGTTAACCGATGTCATCACTGCACGCGACCAACTAACCAAGTAGACTCGCTTATTATAACTTTTAAATAAAATATATTTTCATTAAAAAATGTTACATATTTTCGACTCTTTGAACAGTTTTGCTTGATCTTTTTTAATATTATATGAAGAAACAAAAATTATGAAAATAAACTGTTTTCACTATAATATATAGACTAATGAAATCAGTCTATTTTCATTAAAAATTGGCCTGAAAAAAGAAGTTATTGTTTTCTCTTACAAATTCAGAAATATATAAAATTAATTTAATAAATTTTCTAATACTACAAATTCATAAAATTGTAAAAAGACAACATTACTTTTATATATTATAATTATACTGTATAATATTTTCAATCAAGTTCTTATTCGATCTTTTAAGTATAAATTAAATTAATTATATGCGCAATAGTGGCGCAGGGGCACAAGCGTGCAACTATAGAC
This sequence comes from Heliconius hermathena, assembly GCA_013403705.1. Classification (NCBI taxonomy): domain Eukaryota; kingdom Metazoa; phylum Arthropoda; class Insecta; order Lepidoptera; family Nymphalidae; genus Heliconius; species Heliconius hermathena. The sequence goes on from JAAIXJ010000281.1 coordinate 371,480, forward strand.
ACGACAGATTGTGGGTTCAATTTCCACTCAAAGAAATTAAATCTCCGGCTTTGGCGTGACGTTGCGCTCCGATATTAAATACACTATGTCTTCAGAATTCGGCGGAAAGTGTAGAACAAACCTGTTTTCCCGGGTTCCTTTTGCTTACCCTACAATGTGCGAGTACCCTGATAGCAGCAGCAGCGTAGACAGAGGGAACCTAGTGTTAAACAACTCCGTTTCCCACTTTCCGCCGAATTCTGCAGGAATTGCGGGTTGATAGGCGGAACTCAACGCCGCATCTTAAAAAATATTTAAATATTTTGTATATTTTTATAAACAAGAAGTAAGAATGCAAGTTAATATTCAAAAGCGATCAAAGAGTTCCACAACACGAAGACCAAGTCTAGCTTCCCCAATAAGCTGTTCCGAACAGAGCGACGCCTCATATTAGCCAAGTCTTGTTGTAATAATTAAACGCTGCCGCTATCTAACAAGTGATGAAACTACTTTTAGTAACTACCAACTTATCCTGGAACTAACAATTGTTGAGATGCATAGTACATGGAAGTTTATAAAGGAGATTAATTAACGTATGTAGGGAGTAGAAGTTTATTTATGTTAAATATAACACCGTTGTGGCACAGTGGTGTGGTGAACGGTGGTGCCTATTTATATGTGATAGGTGTGGGTTGAGAGAATATTTATACGGAATGTCTTACTATTAAAATTTTTTTGTCTACCTTATTATTAGCTAATTATGTATACATTATTTTTTTAGCATCACCTGTATCTCGAACATAGTAGAGTAGATAGAGAGAACTTGGGAGTCTAGTATTGAGTCACTCTGTTCTTATTAATACACTTCCGTTTCCCAAATTTCTCCGACTTCTGAAGGCATTGCATGTTGAGTGACGAAACCCAACGCCGCAATTTATTTACTATTTTAATAAAGTGATTAAAACATAAAAACTACTGAAAAATATCAACAAAAAGTATTATCGAAAATCATAAAACAATCAACCAATCACCAGACACCAGAGCGAAGAAACGGAGATTACATTTAAGTAAATATTTCATCTCCTCGAACGGGGATCGAACCCACAACCAACAAGTCGGTTTTACAGTCACACTTTGTGCATTTGCGCCTTGAAAACTTTGTATTCCATAATAATATATTCTTAAGCCGATTAACTCGAATAAAGCTTTCGGGAAAATCTAAAGCAATTACAAGATTTGTTCGTATCAAACCTGTCACTGAAGGATTCGTTACAAGTATAAACTTAATTTGTCACATCGACGTAACACTGTTAGCTAAGATCCAACGGCCTAAATAACGAGATCACCATTACGTCATGTTTCCACTGTGACTGACGAATGGTGACGGTATGGTGTGGTTTTGGTGGTCATGGGTTTATTGTAAACTGGATGGATGAAAGGATTGTTGTTTATAAGTGACAAGAAAAATATGGTTTTAGGGTTCCCTACCTCAAAAACAGACAAAGGAACCGTTAAGGATCACTTTGTGTTCCGTCTGTCCGTATGCCAAGACCATTTTTCTTGTGATCACGTGGAGGTATGAATTTAAAATTTATATCAAATTTTCATCCTTTTTGGTCCCTTGAAGTACAAAAAAAAATAACTTCTAAGTTGACTCAATCAAAAGATACAATCATTTATTCAACGATTTTGCTGCATTTTGAATGAAATTCAGAGAAATATTTATAGGCATTTCATAGAAAAAAAAAACATTACAAATTTATAATTGTAGTTTATTTCAAACTAAATAAGTGCATACATCGGCGACATTAAGTTGGCCAACTATTATAAATTATGCTTCCCGTTGGCATAAATTCCTAAAATGGGTACGGAATCCCCAGTGACTCCGACTCGCATTTGACTGTTTTTTTTTCTTATCATTTATCAACTTTTAAATTAAAAATCTAAATACACCTACAAAATTAACAAAGCTATACGCAAAAAAAATTACACGCGATAGTTTATCAAGAATGGAAACTTCCAAGAAGTCGTCTGTATATCTAAGCCCGACGTCTTATAACAACGTAAACAAACTTCAAAACTCATTCGCGCGAAACGGTTCAGGAAGTCCTCATCAAAAGCCAGTACCGGGGAGCACTTTGACAACATAACAACCACAAAACTGATTTAAATAAATCAAATTTTGTACCTAGAACATTAGATACGGCAACTGGGAGCGATGTGACGCCATTTTGTTAAATATACCTTATATACATAGAATAAATGTGTTATATTATGTGAAATTTACAATGTAAACCGTTATAATTATTAAATCAAAATAATTTAGGCCAGTCGTGGTGCAGGGGTACAAAGTGTGACTGTAAAATCGACTGGTTGTGGGTTCGATCCAGACTCGAGGAAGTGAAATATTTATTTACATTTATATTTTCATTTTTTCGCTCTGTTGTCGAGGCAAAGAACGGCGTTGAGTTCCGCCACTCGATACGCATTGCCTCCAGAATTCGACTGAAAGTAGGGAACGAGTTGTCTTAAGACTAGGTTCCCTCTGCCTACCCTGCTGTGTGCGGGTGTAGTTATCAAGCAACAAGGCATACTAGTAATTAAAATGTGCTAAATAACATTACTAAGAATGTATGCATTATTCAAAACAGGAAATGAAACAAAGATAAAAAGATTATAATTATCGCAAAAGCTTTATTTAAGCTTCTCGCTGTAAGAGTAAAGAAATGCAAATATTAACTAATAAATAATTCATTCCTCCGAGTGCAAATCGAACATACAATCACCGCGTTACAGTCATACGCTTATGCCTCTGCGCCACGACTGGCCTCAAAATACTTTAAATTGATATAACTTTTTTATTTATGATGCAGCCTCATCTTAGATCTTGTAATAATAATTTTTAAACATTTTTAAAGTGTTATTCCACACTTAGGAAAGAAAAATACTTATTTAGAAAACGTATAAAAATTTGAACGCAGCGGGACTCGAACCCGCGCCTCCTGGAAACCGACCAGGCGCTCTGACCACTAAGCCATGCGTTCTCGTCAAGCTACGTCGAAATTTTTATACGCTTGTTACAATTTATTTATACGTTTTCTATATAAGTAATAATAATTTTATTTAAAAATTTAAATAATATCTCTCTCCCCTTCACGATTTTCCCATACTTCCTGAACGGAGTTTCGGCACATTACACAAGAATGAAGTACAAAAATAGATCTGTTTTTTGTACCTGCCGATAATAGATTTTCATTTTACGTAAAATTTTGTTGTCGATGTTTTGCTGTGAGTTATTTTTCCAGAAATATTTAATAATTTACGGTTATTTTCTTAAAGGCTTCATTTTTTTTGCTTCCCTAATTTAGTATTAAACAAGAAATATAATTTAACGCGTATAAATAATTTAGTACATACTACAATCTTATTTTTTTTTCAATTTCATGTTGTATCCCGCATGTAACATGGTAACAGTGGCTTAGTGTTAAGACACTCCGTTCCATACTTTTCGGCGAAGGATGGCGGAACTTAACTACGCAGTTTGCCTCGACACCGGAGGGAAATAAAATTAAATATTTAGGTTCCTCGAGTGGTGATCCACAACCGGTTGCGATTACTGTCACACGCTTGTATTCCAGCGTCACGACTGGCCTCAAATAAGGACCTAAAATATAATTGTAGTATATCAATCTAAACCTTATTATAATTAAATTCAAAATCCATGAAATGGCGTTAATTTGATATAAAAATAGTCAAAATATAGATAACAAAAACCATTCCAACTAAAATATTTTCAGCTTCACGCTGTATCCCGCACACAGCAGGGTAGGCAGAGGGAACCTAGTGTTAAGACACTCCGTTCCCCACTTTCTGCCGATTTCTGGAGGCATTGCGTGTTGAGTGGCAGAACTCAACGCCGCGCTTAACCTCGACACCAGAGCGAAGAAATGGAAATATAAATTTAAGTAAATATTTCATCTCCTCGAGTGGGGATCGAACCCACAACCAGTCGGTTTTGCAGTCACACCTCGTGCCGCTGCGCCACGACTGGCCTCAAATATTTTCAATTTAAACAAATTCTTCTTATACCATAGACACGAAAAAAGTAGGGCAAATTATTTCAAAATTTCACCAGTACATATACATAATTTGAAAATATAAAAAAGTTTTATAACAACTATACTGCGTTAAGAGTTTGTAGCACTTTCCTTTGGAGTGGGCTTTTGAGCTTAACTGACAAGTGGCACCATTTTTACATATAAAAAATGGATAAAACTACAAAATAATCTGCGTAGACTTCGCTCATGACTTATTTACTAGCACAAGTACGCCAAATAATACTGTAAAACGAATAAATTAACTATTCCAGAGAAATATTTATTTAAATTTATATTATGAAATATTTATTTAAATTTATATTTCCATTTATTTGCTTTGGGTGTCGAGGGAAAGCGCGGGGTTTAGTTCCACCTTATAGCACGCAATGCCTCCAAAGTTAGGCGGAAAACGAGGAACGGAGTATCGTAACACTACCTTCCCTATGACTATCCTGTTGTTTGCGAGATACAGCGTGAAGTCGATTTAATTTATTTCATTCCAGAGAAAATGTGAAAATGATTTGCGCAAAAAAAATCGAGAAATTCGTCTGACCTGGAAACCGTAGAAATAGTTACCGCGTCGCTGCATTACAGTAGAATAGAATCACGTAAAATATGATTTTGCCGAACGTGTTTCCAGTATACACCTATACAGCCATGTAAGGAATACCTGCTATATCAACGTCACGTCTACATAACCAATAAAATTCGTTTCGGAACGAGGTATTTCTAATAATAACTGGTATGTATAAAAAGGACGTTTTTATTATATCATCGTATGCTTTTGAATTAGATTTTTCTTTTCATTCTGTGATCGGTCGCTTGTTATTTTTATTGTGTAAATGTATGTCTTTCTATGTAATAAATATGTATAAAAGTAAAGAAAATGTAATTTAAGTTTCTTAGAAATTATATATTTTAAAGTTAAAGATGTAACAATTTAACAGTTAAAATGATAGAAATAAATCTGACAATCAAATCACCAAAATAAATTATAAACATCAAAATTATTAATTTCTTTGGGCTCTGCTTTAAAAAAATAAATTATTTAACTTACACAATATTTTTGTACAGTTCCAAAAAAATATTTAATTTGCCAATACAAAACATTCTTAATTTATTTTTTATGTTTAATAAATATATAATCGACTCCGAGTCCGACTGCGAAAGAGAAATAGGCAGCCACGAGTCAAAAGTATCTTATTATTAGGCAAAAAGTAAAAAAAATATAATCAGACATGGCGCAGGGGCACAAAATGTGACTGTAAAATCGACTGGTTGTGAGTGCGATCCCCACTCGAGGAAAAGAAATATTTTCTTTACATTTACTCGAGGAAAATAAATATTATTTCATTTCTTCGCTCTGGTGTCGAGGCAAAGCCCGGCGTTGAGTTCCGCCACTCAACACTCAATGTCTCCAGAACTTGGCGGAAAGTGGGGAACGAAGTGTCTTAACCTTAAGTTCCCTCTGTTTATCCTGCTGTGTGCGGGATACAGTGTGAAGCTGAAAAAAGAAACATGTAACAATAGTCAATTAACACTTACATTTATAAAGTTAATAATACAAAAATTCCTAAAATTCTTAATAAGAGAGTTTAACAAAATTGAAACATAAAGTAGGTGGAGGTTGAAAAACAGAAGTCCCTGATTGAATTGTACAGCTGTTGAGGTCCTTGACGAAATTATTTTTATTGGAACATTTTGTTCGGCGACAAAGTTAAATTGGATTTCTTATGGTGGAAGTACGCTGAGTGGCGGTCGACTTTATTCATCTGTGCTAGCTTACATTACGACTATATGTCCACATTGTTGCTAAATAGCTATTTTAGTATTGTTTTTAGTTTTTCATATATAATAAAAAGAGGCCAGTCGTGGCGCAATGGCATAAAGTGTGACTGTAAAACCGAATGGTTGTGGGTTCGATCCCCACTGGAGGAGATTCTTCGCTCTGGTGTCGAGGCAAAGCGCGGCGTTGAGTTCTGCCACTCAACACGCAATGCCTCCAGAATCCGGCAAAGTGGGGAACGGAGTGTCTTAACTCTAGGTTCCCTCTGCCTACCCTGCTGTGTGCGGGATACAGCGTGAAGCGTGAAGTTGATATATAATAAAATAATAATTTTTTTTATATATTAAAAGAAGTTGGCCAGTCGTGACGCAGGGGTACGACTGTGTGACGGTAAACGCCACGGTTTTGGTTTGATTCCCACTCAAGGAAATTAAATATTGTAATATTTTCATTTTCTCGCTCGGTAATGAGCTTTTTATTTCATTACTTATAACACACAATGCCTAAAAAAATTGACGGTAAGTAGAACACGTAGTGTTTTACCCTATATTGGGTTCCCTCTGTTTACCCTGCTATGTGCGGAATACAGCGTGAAGCAAAAATAATATTAACTGATATTTTAATATGATTTAATTGACACGACTAATAGTTATTCAGTTATTTAAAATAAAAAATTTCGTTGGTCCCTGCCAAAACAGAATTTCGGACTGAGAGAAAGAGAATATAGAGTACTATTCTATAAAACTATAACTACGCAAAGTGAAAGTATCGTGAAACCTATTATGTTATTTATATTAAAAGGCCAGTCGTGGCGCAGGGGCACAAAGTGTGACTATAAAACCGACTGGTTGTGAGTTCGATCCCCACTCGAGGAGATTAAATATTTATTTAAATTTATATTTCCATTTCTTCTTTCAGAATCCGGCAGAAAGTGGGGAACGGAGTGTCTTAACACTAGGTTTCTTCTGCCTACCCTGCTGTGTATGGGATACAGCGTGAAGCTGATTTATTTATTATTTTTTTATATTAAAAGGATATCAGTTTAATCATTTTATTTTATATCTTGTATTTTACAGGAATCCCGTAAAGTATGAGAGTGAGGTGCACTATGGAGTTATTTTTATGACTTCAATTTTCGTTCTACCTTCTGTTACTCAGTGTGTTTTATATAATGCGCTTTGTGTAAAATTGTTCTGGTTTATTGTAGTCGGTCGTGTTAAATTTATGTTTTTTAACGGAATATTATGTTTACATCCATTACTTTGTATACGCTCCATACTTGCTTTGATATCATATTCTTGAAGAAAAAAAAAACCAAAAATATTATAGTTATTTGGAAAACGTAGAAAAAATTTAAAGTAACCCGCGGCCCTTGGAAACCGTTTAAGTGCTCTGACCACTAAGCCATACGTTCTAATCAAGCTACGTAGAATTATAATAATAATTATACGCTTGTTACAACTAACTTGTGTGGTTAGTATCTCTGTAGAGAGATTTTTACAAATTTTCACTGCACAAAGATAATTGCCCAGAAATTATCATTTGACAAGAGAGAATGCTATTTATTTATTAAATCTTTATTTGATAAATATACCATTCATTTCCAGTGAGGCCAGTCGTGGCGCAGCGGCACAAAGTGTGACTGTAAAACCGACTGGTTGTGGGTTCGATCCCCACTCCAGGAGATGAAATATTTACTTAAATTTATATTTCCATTTCTTCGCTCTGGTGTCGGGGCAAAGCGCGGCGTTGAGTTCTGCCCCTCAACACGCAATGCCTGCAGANGGGTGTTTCCGAATGAGTAAATTAAATTATTCACTGACATCGGCACATTTAACTGAGTATATTATATAGGTAAAAAGAACATAAAGTTACAAAAATATATACGTGTAATAAATAATTAGCTTTATGTATATTTTATAAATATCAAATATCAACAATGGTCGTATTTTTTATTTAAAACAATTAAAAATTATTGCACGATAATGTCGTAAAAAAATCATTTTAGAAGTCATTATAGTTGTCAATCAATTCTGCTTATTAAATCAATAATCATGTATTTTAAGCGAGTGAAGCCGTGGGCGAGCCGCTAGTTTTTAATAATATAATATAATTAATATAACTTTAGTATAAAGTAACTTATTTTTTTGTGACTATTAATTTTACGACGTCGTATCTTTTAAAAATACCGCAAATAACGTTGTATAGGGTATAATTATTGTTTCATATTATTCAGTAAATGCTGTAGACGTTACAGTCAACCGTCGTAGTATATTGGGACAGCGTTCGCCTCAACGACATGGTTGTGGGTTCACTCTCCACTCGTGGGACTCGTGGGTTATACCTATTTTTTTACAGAAAAAAGTGTTAAGTTCTGCCATTCAAAACGCAATTATCTGATAATATCTAAAATGAAGGGGAAAGTACTGAAAGAAGTGTCGTAATACTAGGTTCCCGGCATGGGCATACTATGCAGGAAAAGAATAAAGCTACTTTTTTAAATTGAATTTACTAAAGAAACATAGTACATAGTAACAATTGTTAAAAATAGAATTATATTATTTTTAATAGTTTTTCTTCGTAATGATCTATTGAAAGTTCAAAATTAAATTTTAGTACCTGAGCTGTTCAGAACATTCACGTTGTCTTGTATAAATACAAGACTTAAAATCATATCTAAAAATTCTCTGTGGAATTCCAATTAAATTACGATCACATACGATACAGTTTAAAATAACTTATTACCATTTCAAAGAATATTACAAAGTTAATTAAAATGTGAATGTTTGTACAAATGTAGGAGGGAAATCTTTATTTATAAAATACTATTACATTCATATGTTGAATTTTATTATATTATATTAAGCAGCTTTACCTTAACTTTTGTAACCCGCACATAGCAGGATAAGCAGAGAGAACTGGGAGGGAACCTAGTGTTAAGATACTCTGTTCCCATTAAGACACTTTTGTTACCCACTTTGTATGTGTATATGTAAACGACAAGGTATACGGCAAACTCAACAACTGAACCACAGTGTCTTTATTTCAATATCGACGCTTTAAATAAATTGAGGCCGTCGTGACGCAGTCGCACAAGCGCGTGATGTAAACGACGGTCGTGGGTTAGATTCCCACTCAGAGGAATTATTTATAAATATTTTCATTTGGTAACACGGCAAAACGCGGCGTTGAGTTCCACCACTCAACAAAATGCCTCTAAAACTGAGCGGAAAGTGGAGAAGCGTCTTAACACTAGGTTCCCTTTGCCTACCCAGCTACAGGCGGAATACCGCGTGAAGCTAAAAAAAGTTTTTTTTACAACTAACATATTTTAGTTTTTTTAGCAACTTTAAAATTTATAGGATAGGCTAATGATACTCGGTTACTTAACAGAGGCTCTCGACTTGTCCGGACGCCCTCAGGTCAGATGACGGCGAGATACAGCACGATTCTGTATGACGTGCAACTTGGATGGAAATTAGTGTTCTAATAACAAAGTTTCCTTGTTATTAAGTTTCTGCGTTAATATTTATCTGTTTAAAATTAAATTTAGTTAGGAAAGAAGACGATTTGAAATTTAAATTAGAAAATTTAAATTGATATTTGATCCAGCGTCACGCTGTATTCCTTATATAGCAGGGTAGGCAGAGAGAGCATAGTGTTAAGACTTCTTTTTCTTCTTCGCATTGCCTCGAAATCAGAGCGAATAAATTAAAATATAAATAAAAATTAAATCAGTTTCACGCTGTATCCCGCACACAGCAGGGTAGGCAGGGGGAACCTAGTATTAAGACACTCCGTTCCCAACTTTCTGCCGAATTCTGAAGGCATTGAGTGTTGAGTGGCGGAACTCAGCGCTGCGCTTTGCCTCGACAGCAGAGCGAAGAAATGAGAATATACATTTAAATAATTTAATATTTCATGAGTTTGGATTGAACCCACTAACCCCTGCGCCACCGCTGGATTACATTTATTAAAAAATTGTTACAAAATTAAACACATATTTCATACACCTAAAGAATATATTGTTTATATTTTTGAAAATCTTTCAAACTCAGCACTATAAGTTATCTCATATATTTTTCTTGAGTGTTTAATACTAGACTAGAAATTCTCAGCTTAGAGCCCCTTCTTATATTTTGTTACTTTGAAGTATATTAAATATTTTATTAAGCATACTCTATTATATTATATTTTGATTAAATACTTGGCTTAATAACTGAGATATTAAATTCTTATTTAAATATATAGTTTTTGTGTTTATGGTTTTATACCAGTACACGACGGGTTGTGGGTTCGATTCCTACTAGAGGAAATGAAATAATGAATATTTTTATTTTTTCGTTCTGATGTCGAGGCAAAGGGCGGCGTTGAGTTACGCTACTCAACGCAATACATAATGGCTCTAGAATTCGGTGAAAATTCTAGAACTAAAGAATTTTTGTGTAAACGGAGCGTATTAAAAATAGGTTCCCAGGTTCTTTCTGCTTAGCAGGGCTATGTATGGGATACAAAGTGAATCTAAAAAAAAACACCAAAAAATGGACAACTTATAAACAAAATAAAGTAAAAAATTATCTACTTATAATTTTTTTAAAACTATATAAAAAAACGGAAACACAGCTGTTGATTATATCGCAAAATAATATTTTTGTATTATATGAAAAAAAAACCTTTTCAATTTCAAGATTCATCATTTAAATAGTACCAGTACAAAGTGAACCTGTATGAAAAACACACTGTACGGCCGCATAAAAGCTTCCCGGGACACTGAATCTCGTTTGAAATGCTAGAATTAAGGGTTTTCTATATTAAAATATATGGGTGTTTTTTTATAATTTATTAAAATTAAACAAATTTTATAACGACTTATACTTTATTAATGTATAAGAATTGCATCTATTGATTTTATGTACAGATATTTAGAAAATCTTGTGTGAATCTGTAAAAAAATATTTTTTTTGCTTCACTTCAACTTTCGGCTTCACGCTGTGTCACGCACATAGCTCAGTAGGCAGAGGGAACCTAGTGCTAAGACACTCCGCTTACCAGTTTTCGACAAACTTTTGAGGTTCGCGTGTTGAATGGCGGAACTCGATGCCGCACTTTGTCTTGTTACCAGAACATCAAACCTATAAATTTTTAGTTTTGGGATTTTTTTCCTTTTATGTATATATATATATATATATATATATATATATATATATATATATATATATACTTATTAATATATTCAATAACTTTTTTTCTTATATATATAACCCAAGCACAGACACCAATCGTTTACAATTTTATTATAAGTATAGATTTAGGTCAAAGGGCTGATTATTGTCTAGTTTAGTATAACACATGATAAAAATCATTATAGTCTTCATACCAAAGGTCACAGATACAAAAGTAAGTTTTATACTAATTGCCCTGTATTTCGAATACTAGAAAGTATTTGTCTTTCTACAATTTCAGTTCTCAGTTAGTTGCTTTGTCGATTTAGAATTGTTAGTAAAAACTAGTAAATCGAAAAGAGGCTAACGAATTAACTGTTTTTTCCAAAGAAATCTAGGAAATTCGGCCTGATTGGGAACAATGAGTTAATCCTAAAATAAAATGGACAACTGAGAGACAAAATCGTTTTAAAGTCGTTAAAAATTCTTCATTGCGAGGAATTTTTACTTTGATCATTAGAATTTTCATTAATTGGCTTAGATTCGATATCATGCACATAGAACAATAGACGGGGGGACCCTGGGAACCTAGTATTAAGATACACCTAAGTTCCCAACTTGAGGACCTTATCGCCGCGCCTTGCCTCGTAATCAGAATGAGGAAATAAATAACTTAAGTATTTTATTGCTTCGAGCGAGAATCAAATCCACAAGGGCCGCTCTTGTGTGCTGCACCACGACGTCCTCCAATATTGGTTAGTAAGTAAATAATTCCAAAAATACTAAAAATGTTTAAAAATTACAATCTCTGTATACATCTTGCTTTATGTGAATATAATAAAAACTATAAAAGCAATTAACTTATAATTGATTTATATTTTTAAAACAATGGCTATATTTATAAAATTAAGCTTTGTAGCTTAACAACACCATAACCAATATACCAATAATAGGATTAAAAGTAGGTCACCTAGTATTTTGATATATATTATCCGTAAAACACGGTTTTGTTTTAAATATTAATAAATTCAAATTAGCGACACCGAGGCAAAGTTGTTTATATATACATATATTTGAATGGGAATAGGAAGAATTTGAAATAAATAAATCAGCTTTACGCTGTATCCCGCACACAGCAGGGTAGGCAGAGGGAACCTGGTGTTAAGACACTCCATTCCCCACTATCGCCGAATCCTGGAGGCATTTCAAAGATTTTGGAACTTAAAATAATTGAACACATAGGGTAAGAGAGATTAAAGGTTGTAGATAACATTATTTTTCATCTCCGCACTATTCTCTATAGCACGGTGAGCACGTAGTGTCCGGACTCTTCTCTCAGACAGTCTCTACTTTGCGATAGCCTTGGAGTTGAAAGGCGGAACTTGACACCGCACTTTATCTTAACAGAACGGGGAAATATGTAAATATAATTTAACATCTCGAGTGTAAACCGCACAACGAACGCGTTTATAGTATAGTACAATTTGATAATTATTATTGAGTTTAATTTTTAAAACAAAAGTGAACAGATTAAAATAAGAAATATAAATAAAACTGTCAACTGTAAGTCACCCACCAAGGGTTCTGTACCAATTTCAGGATTGTACGTCAACAAGTACAAGTATAAGTTTGTAGTAACTTTTTCTATATATATATATATATATATATATATATATATATATATATATATATATATATATTTTCTGATATTTTCCTTTATTTGTATTATAAGTTTTCATTTCGCAGAGAATTTCATACAAAATTCAGCACCTTTTGATTGTGTTAACTTAGAAGTTTGATTTTTTTGTACCTTAAGGGATCGTAGTTATATAGGGTTTATATTAATTTAGTCTTGTTACTTTCAAGTGATATGGTCTTGACAGATGGCTAAGACTTATAGGAATAAGAGTTTCAATTTTTCTTTTTGAGGTACGGAACCCTAAAATATTTTAACCTATATATCTGTAACCATAGAATAAGCACAGTACAAATATAATAAATTGGCAATTCATACCGAGCCCTATTACGGCTTCCATCACAATAAACAATAATATACAAATAATATATTCATAAAAAAAATCTAATATTCAAGAACTCTTCTTTTCTTGTAAATTATTTTTAGACTGTTGCCTAGTAACACATTTTGAATATTTCAGCTCTCTCAGATCTAATTTTGTCAAATTAAATTATAAGCATTATCTTTCTCAGAAAAAAATGCCTCTTATTTATTTTTTACAAACAAAGCCATACTATTTTGATCTGCATTACCATAAAATCGTTTTAACACAAAAAATATTAAAACATTGAATGAACTGCGTCAAATATACATCTATACACAGAGTGTTTTTATCTTCACGACTTTAAATGAAAGTCCAATTTTAACTACTCTATAAAAGAGTTTTAAAACCAAAGCGAAACAGGCTTCGCCAAAAATTTAAATGAGTTTTTTTCAAATAAAATAAATAATAAAATTATCGTTGTAAAATAAAACGCCATTTGTAAAGAATGACGCTCACAGACACTAATCTATCAAAGCGACAACAGCGAACACTCCTTATTCACAAAATCAAGTCGCAGGTATTGGCGGTGAAGTTGAAAGTTGTTTAGGTTTATTATAGAAAATAGGTAATTGCGTAAAATAGAACGAGAGATAGCCCTTTCTCGTTCTGATATGTTTTTTGGAAATGAAAAATGGCAAATCGACATCGTGGGGTAGTATTTTTTTAGTAGTAGGTGTTGTTATACGTTATTGGTATCTATTCGTCACGTCACGACACGTGTGACACGTAATACAGTATAGATAAAAATTATAAAATTAAAATAATAATCCTACTTCTTAACTGCTGAGGAATCTTGATTATTTTTAGGTGTGTGTTTAAATTAAATATTTTACCTTATATGCTGTTTCCGTAAAATGAGCGCAGTCGCTTCTACCTTGTACATGCTGTTTATATAAAATACATTTATCTCATAACTTAAAAATATAACTTGATTCTGTTTATATAAAACTTGGTTACTTAAATTAGATATTTTTTTATTTCACGCTGTATCCCGCAATTAGCAGGGTAGGCATAGGGAACCTGGGAACCTAGTGTTAATATACTCCTTTCTCAATTAAGAAGATACTGCATATCCGTCTAATTCTGGAGGCACTGCGTGTTGAGTGGCAGAACTCAACGCCGCGCTTTGCCTCCATACTAGGGCGAGAAAATTAAAATATTAAATATTTTATTTCTTCGAGTGGGCATCGAATCCACTACATTCAGCGTTTACAGGCCGACGCTTATGCCTCTGAGCTAAGACTGGGCACATGATATTTTCATAGGAAAATTAATTATCCATCCATTATGAGGCCAGTCGTGGCACAGGGGCACAAGGTGTGACTGTAAAACCGACTTGTGGGTTCGATCCCTACTCGAGGAGATGAAATATTTACTTAAATTTATATTTCCATTTCTTCGGTCTGGTGTCGAGGACAAGCATGGCGTTGAGTTCTACCACTCAACATGCAATGCCTCCAGAATTCGTTAGAAAGTGGGGAATGGAGTGTCTTAACACTAGGTTTTAATCTGCCTACCCTGCTGTGTGCGGGATACAGCGTGAAGCTGATCAAAAAATTAATTATTTTTCCATTTCTATTCATAGTACAGCTACCACTTTGATCTTTTCTTCTCACAAGATCCATAAAAACATCACAGTAAGTTGCATCTACTCGCTTTGAGAAACTAATTACGGTTTAAAACATTTTTGCTTCATAATTTATGTTGCTGACAGGAAATAAAAGCTGTTTTTTATAAACGTTTACAAACATTAAGAGCTTTATAAAAAGTAAATATAAAAATAGTTTTAAACCCTCCGCCGCTGTAAGTTATGCAGGCCGATACATATCTACACAGCTCAGCGGGTAATTATATTTGTTTGTCGAAGGGGTAGGATTTACTGTTGAACAAATGACGGCCGCGGGTTAAAATTTAATTTTGTACGTGTTTTTCAACGGGACAAAGTGATAATTATGTGCGTGAAAAGCTTATTCACGCGATAAGAGCTTTATAGTGAAGTTCAATTAACGAAAAATTGTTTAAAATTTGGAAGTCATATTTTTGGTGTTGTACTTTTAACTTTTTCACGCTGTGTGGTTTACATATAGCTAGATAAACAATCAATCTTCGAGAGCATTGATTTCGTCTTTTTATTTTTTTTAATTTTACGTTGTACCGCGCACATAGTAGTGTAGGTAGAGGGAAGCTAGTGTTAAGAAACTCCGTTCTCATATAGACATTTCCGTCAAATTTTGAAGGCATTGTACGTTGAGTGGCGGAACTTAACGCCGCGTATACCTGCGCCACGACTGGTCCTTGAACTTCATTTCATTTATAGTTTTTTTTATGTTATTCATTCACCTTCTTCAATTTCTAGTTAAGAAATATCCCTGTTAGAGAATATATATTATATAAAAATTATCATACGTGAGATTTAAATGTTAGGCCATTGCGTTCAATTACACTGTTCCTAAATATGCAATAATGACCTCAAAATATATTTTAGGCTTGTTTTTTCTTAATAAATATATTAAAATTATAAATAAAGATATTATTGGTAAACTTTATATAAATAATTAAATCAAAAATACCAGTTCATTTGATAGAATCATTTAAGCTGTAAAATCAAATTAATTAGCATCTATTTATGTCTTCTTAAGTTATAGATTTTGTAATTCATTTAGTTAGTAATTTATGTTATAATCAAGCGTAATGACTATATAAAACGAATGACTGTTAAACGAGTTTCTTACAGTGTTTTTTTTCAGTTTAACGGTATATCCCGCGCACAGCAGGGTAAGCAGAGGGAACTTAGAGTTAAGGTACTCCGTTCCCCATATTCCACCAACTTTCGGAGGCGTAGCTAGTGGCAAAACTCAATACCGTGCTTTGTCTCGTCACCAGAGCCAAGAAATAAAAATATTTAATATTTAATTACCTCGAATGGGAATCGAACCCACAACCTACGACGTTTACAGTCACATTTTGTGCCCCTGCGCCACGACTGGCCTCAAAATTGTTAATAAATAAATTATAAAATGTTATATTACAGTTTCCTCTTTGGTCGGCCTGACAAGATAAGGCACGCTCTGGGGGCAGATATTAACGATATACCACAAAGTGCTTGAATCACAAACGAGTCCAGCCTCCGTCTTAGTAGTTAGCACCTAGGCAATTACGCAACTCTGTCAGTAATTACGTCGAATAAGAAAAAATTAAAGTTGAGGCAAAACAAAGAAAGTGGATAATAAAAGATTTTAATTAATAGAATAGAGTAAAAGACTTATTTTTTTTAATTTTATTTTACACTGATAAGACTTGTGGCTGCTATTTTTTTTTGTTAAAATTGTGTTTGTTTTGAATCTTATTTAATCGTTAGGTTGAATTTATTATATTTTATGGCCCTATTTGGTCTTGCAACATTTTTTTTGTTTCGAAAGCTATATGGCCAAAAAACTGAAATCAAGTTCTTATTACATCTCCTAGATTTATATGATATTGTTAAAAAATAAACGTTTCTATAAACCAGGAGTATCGTATGGGCCAAATTTCTTATTAATAATGTAATGATTTTATATTTATAGGTTTTAATATTCGCAATAATTTATTATAAAAATGTAAATCAACCTCTTTGTTTAATAAAAAGATGTTTTAAAATAAGTAATATAGAACTGTCATCAGAGAACATTAATAAAATGACGCCTGATGTGGTCGGAAAATTCGAGATATACTTTTAGACTTAGAGCGGAAGAAGAAAGAGATCCTCTAGAATAACATATTGTATTAGAATTTAAGATGGACATTGTACAAGCTTAACAGTATTTAACTCTGGAAGAAATATCAGTTCTGTAAAAGCCTCGAGGTGTTTGATCGTTACACTAAAGATTTAGGCAATGCAATAAAACAGTTGTATAAAATAACTCATTTAGGAAGTAGCAATTTTGTCAAACAATATACTTTAAATTGATATAACTTGTTTATTGTATCAAAATAGCCTTTATGTTGCTCACCAACCCCCGCCTATCTTTCAATGTTATTATAGTTTCATAATAATCGGTTCAGCTGGTTCGGAAGTTCTGTAAAAATTGTTGTGTGTTTTGGTATCATAATTTATGGTATCGTTCTACATATATTGATGTCATAGACAGACCTTTTAATTTTATTTATATGTATAGATATAAGTTAAAAGTTAATTTAGCTTTACGCTATATCTAATATCCCGTATATAGCAGAATATGCAGAGAGGATCTAGTGTTAAGACACTGCTTTTCCCACTTTCCTTCCAAGTTTTCAAGGCATCATATATTGAGTGACGGAATTTAAATCAGTTAAGCCAATTCTGAAATTATCGTGAACAAACGCACAGACAAACATAAATAGACCAACAGACAAAAAATTTACTAATCATTGTTCTCTCTGACTACTCCGCTAGGGATAAAGAGTGAGACTAGTAGTAATTGTTATGGGTTCTGTTACATTAATAAAGGCCCTCAATAACTTTTTGTCTTATATTTTCCAACTACAAACACAAACACCGATCGTTTATGATTTTATAATAAGTATAGATTAAAAGCTCAAAGGGCTGATTATTATCTAGTTTAATATAAAACATGATAAAAATCATTATAGTCTTTATACCAAAGGTCACAGAAACAAAAGACAGTTTTATACTAATTGCCCTGTATTTCGAATACTAGAACGTATTTGTCTTTCTAAAATTTCAATACTCAGTTTGTTGCTTTGTCGATTTAGAATTGTTAGAAAAACTAGTAAATCGAAAAGAGGCTAACGAATTAACTGTTTTTTCCAAAGAAATCTAGGAAATTCGGCCTGATTGGGAGCAATGAGTTAATCCTAAAATAAAATGGAGAACCGAGGAACAAAATCGTTTTAAAGTCGTTAAAAATTCTACATTGCGAGGAATTTTAACTTTGATCATTAGATTTTTTTATTAATTGGTTTAGATTCGATATCATGCACATAGAACGATAGACGGACGGACCCTGGGAACCTAATATTTAGATACACCCAAGTTAACAACTTTCCGCAGAATTTTCGAGGCATTGCGTGTTGAGTGGTGGAACTTATCGCCGCGCTTTGCCTCGTAATCAGAGTGAGGAAATAAATATATTAAGTATTTTATTGCTTCGAGCGAGAATCAAATCCACAAGGGCCGCTCTTGTGTGCTGCACCACGACGTCTTCCAATATTGATTAGAAAGTGAATAATTCCAAAAATACTAAAAATGTTTTAAATATTAAATTCTCTCTATACACCTTGCTTTATGTGAATATAATAAAAATGCTATATTTATAAAATTAGCAATGGCTATATTTATAAAATTAAGCTTTGTAGCTTAACAACACCAAAACCAATATACCAATAATAGGATTAAAGGTAGGTCATCTAGTATTTTGATATATATTATCCGTAAAACACGGTTTTGTTTTAAATATTAATAAATTCAAATTAGCGTCACCGAGGCAAAGTTATTTATACATATGTACGAATGAGAATAGGAAGAATTTGAAATAAAAAAAACAGCTTCACGCTGTATCCCACTCACATCAGGGTAAGCAGAGGGAACCTGGTGTTAAGACACTCCGTTCTCCATTTTCGCCAAATTCTGGAGGTATTTCAAGGATCTTAGAACTTAAAATATTTGAACACATACGGTAAGAGTGATTATAGGTTGTAGATAACATTTTTTTCACCTTCGCTATATTCTCTATAGCAAGGTGAGCACGTAGTGTCCGGACACTTCTCTCAGACAGTGTTCACTTTGCGATAGCCTTGGAGTTGAAAGGCGAAACTTCACACCGCCCCTTATCTTAACAGAGCGGACAAATATGTAAATGTAATTTGATATCTCGAGTGTAAACCGCACAACGAACGTTTATAGTACAATTTGATTATTATTAATGAGTTTAACTTTTAAAATAAAAATGACCAGATTAAAATAAGAAATATAAATGAAGCTGTTAAGAATGAGTCGCCCACAGTGTGAGTTGACAAACTTAAGTTTGCAGACTAGTTTTGTACGAAATGAAGCACAAACTTCTTTTACTTTTCTGATATTTTCCTTCATTTGTATTATAAGTTCTAATTTCGTGACAAATTTCAATACTGTAGGTCAATGGGTAACCCATAACCCTGTAAGTTTTATTTTCGCAGAGAATTTCATACAAAATTTAGCACCTTTTGATTGTGTTAACTTAGAAACTTGATTTTTTTGTACCTTAAGAGACGTAGACCTGAACATTTTATATTATTTTAGGCTTGTTACTTTCAAGTGATATTGAGATAGATGGTCTTGACAGACGGGTAAGTTCCAATAAGAGTTCCAATTTTTCTTTTTGAGGTACGGAACCCTAAAAATATTTTAAAATCAAATTAGATCCGTAACTATATTATAAGCACAGTACAAATATAATAAATAAGCAATTCATACCGACCCCTATTACGGCTTCCATCACAATAAACAATAATATATTCATAAAAAATCTAATATTCAAGAATTCTTCTTTTCTTGTAAATTATTTTTAGACTGTTGCCTAGTTTAAAAACATTTTAAATATTTCTGCTCTCTCAGATCTAATTTTGTCAAATTAAATTATTTAGTTATAAGCATTATTTTTCTCAGAAAAAAATGCCTCTTATTTATTTTTTACAAACAAAGCCATGCTATTTTGATCTGCATTACCATAAAATCGGTTTAACAACATTGAATGAACTGCGCCAAATATACATCTATATACAGAGTGTTTTTATCTTCACGACTTTAAATGAAAGTACAGTTTTAACTACTCTATAAAAGAGTTTTAAAATCAAAGCGAAACAGACTTCGCCAAAAATTTCAATGAGTTTTTTTCAAATAAAATCTATACTTATAATAAATCTGTAGAAAAGTCGTTTCTGTACATTGAAAATATTTAAAAAAAAATTAGCCAGGGTGTTAAAGGATAATTAACAGAATCCATTTCCAACATTTTTGGAATTTTTGTCTGTTTGTCTGTTTATCTGTTTGTCTGTTTGTCTGTTTATGTAAACACGTATAACGTAAAAAGTACACAATAAATTTAAGAAACTTAAATACATAAAAATTACAAATAAATCAAAGTAGCTTTTAGTGTTTATTTCATTGTAATCGCTTCACTCTATCAAAAGATATAAGTATTTAAGTTTTCAAGAAGTT
>JAAIXJ010000281.1:391783-406813 GCA_013403705.1 Heliconius hermathena
TCGGGGCATGAGTACGACTTGAACTTGCCCGAAAATGTTGATTATTTTATAGATTATATAAAAATGTCTAAAAACGTGCTTTCTATGTATATTCTGTATACCAATTATATATTTAACTAATAATATATGTTACTAATTTAAAAACTGTACAGGAGCTAATATAAGTTATTTTACAAATAATATTGTGAGTACTTATCCAAATCAATTAATTAATAATTAAGGCTGTTTGTAATATTTATATTTCTTAAATGAATAATCATGTAATTCAAGCGGGCAAAGCCGCGAGCAGGCCGCTAGTAAATAATAAAATTATCGTTGTAAAATAAAACGCCATTTGTAAAGAACGTAAATGTAATCTATCAAAGCGACAACAACGCACACTCCTTATATAAAAATGGTTATCACATGGTCCTATGTAAAAAATGGTTAAGTAACCATTTTTTATGTAAACAGATTAGATATTTTTATACAAATTAGGTATTTTTTTTATTTCACGCTGTATGTCACATATCGGGATATCACTTATCACTTATCAATTAAGAAGCACTGCGTTTCCGTCTGGAGGCACTGTGTTGGGTGGCAGAACTCAACCGCGCTTTGCCTCCACTTAATCATGACCACTTTTCGCCACCTATTGTCAAATGGACAGCGGAAAATAATAATCCCACAAAGGATGCCAACTACATACGATAAATCAATTAAATATAATATATTAATACTGGATTTTGTGTGCGGGATACAGCGTGAAGCTAATTTTATTAATACGAAATTTTGCCCTTACGATTCACTTAAATTATAGAAACGTCTTTTAAAATACCATATCAAGGAGATTTCATAAGAACTTGATTTCAGTTTTTTGGCCATGGAGCTCTCGAAATAAAACAATTTATTGCAAAAACAAATAGGGCGATAAAATGAAATAAAAATCCATTTAAATAAATTCAACGTAACGATAAGATAAATATAAGATTCAAAACAATCACAATTTTAACAAAAAAATGACAGCCACAAGTCTTATCAGTGTAAAATAAAATAAAATAAAATAAGTCTTCTACTCTATTCTATTAATTAAAATCTTTTATTATCCACTTTCTTTGTTTTGCCTCAACTTTAATTTTTTCTTATTCGACGTAATTACTGACAGAGTTGCGTAATTGCCTAGGTGCTAACTACTAAGACGGAGGCTGGACTCGTTTGTGATTCAAGCACTTTGTGGTATATCGTTAATATCTGCCGCCAGAGCGTGCCTTATCTTGTCAGGCCGACCAAAGAGGAAACTGTAATATAACATTTTATAATTTACAATTTTGAGGCCAGTCGTGGCGCAGGGGCACAAAATGTGACTGTAAACGCCGTAGGTTGTGGGTCCGATTCCCATTCGAGGTAATTAAATAGTAAATATTTTTATTTCTTGGCTCTGGTGACGAGACAAAGCACGGTATTGAGTTTTGCCACTAGCTATGCCTCCGGAAGTCGGTGGAATATGGGGAACGGAGTACCTTAACTCTAGGTTCCCTCTGCTTACCCTACTGTGCGCGAGATATAACGTGAAACTGAAAAAAAAACACTATAAGAAACTCCTTTAACAGTCATTCGTTTTAAATAGTCATTACGCTTGAATATAATATAAATAACTAACTAAATGAATTACAAAATCTATAACTTAAGAAGACATAAATAGATGCTAATTAATTTGATTTTACAGCTTAAATGATTCTATCAAATGAACTGGTATTTTTGATTTAATTATTTATATAAAGTTTACCAATAATATCTTTATTTATAATTTTAATATATTTATTAAGAAAAAACAAGCCTAAAATATATTTTGAGGTCATTATTGCATATTTAGGAACAGTGTAATTGAACGCAATGGCCTAACATTTAAATCTCACGTATGATAATTTTTATATAATATATATTCTCTAACAGGGATATTTCTTAACTAGAAATTGAAGAAGGTGAATGAATAACATAAAAAAAACTATAAATGAAATGAAGTTCAAGGACCAGTCGTGGCGCAGGTATACGCGGCGTTAAGTTCCGCCACTCAACGTACAATGCCTTCAAAATTTGACGGAAATGTCTATATGAGAACGGAGTTTCTTAACACTAGCTTCCCTCTACCTACACTACTATGTGCGCGGTACAACGTAAAATTAAAAAAAATAAAAAGACGAAATCAATGCTCTCGAAGATTGATTGTTTATCTAGCTATATGTAAACCACACAGCGTGAAAAAGTTAAAAGTACAACACCAAAAATATGACTTCCAAATTTTAAACAATTTTTCGTTAATTGAACTTCACTATAAAGCTCTTATCGCGTGAATAAGCTTTTCACGCACATAATTATCACTTTGTCCCGTTGAAAAACACGTACAAAATTAAATTTTAACCCGCGGCCGTCATTTGTTCAACAGTAAATCCTACCCCTTCGACAAACAAATATAATTACCCGCTGAGCTGTGTAGATATGTATCGGCCTGCATAACTTACAGCGGCGGAGGGTTTAAAACTATTTTTATATTTACTTTTTATAAAGCTCTTAATGTTTGTAAACGTTTATAAAAAACAGCTTTTATTTCCTGTCAGCAACATAAATTATGAAGCAAAAATATTTTAAACCGTAATTAGTTTCTCAAAGCGAGTAGATGCAACTTACTGTGATGTTTTTATGGATCTTGTGAGAAGAAAAGGTCAAAGAAGTAGCTGTACTATGAATAGAAATGGAAAAATAATTAATTTTTTGTACACACGCTGTATCCCGCACACAGCATGGTAGGCAGATGAAACCTAGTGTTAAGACACTCCGTTCCCCATTTTCTACCGAATTCTGGAGGCATTGCATGTTGAGTGGCAGGACTCAACGCCGCGCTTGTCCTCGACACCAGAGCGTAGATATGGAAACATAAATTTAAATACATATTTCATCTCCTCGAGTGGGGCTAGAACCCACAACTAGTCGGTTTTACAGTCACACCTTGTGCCCCTGCGCCACGACTGGCCTCATAATGGATGGATAATTAATTTTCCTATGAAAATATCATGAGCCCAGTCGTGGCGCAGGGGCACAAGCGTCGGCCTGTAAACGCAAAATGTAATGGATTCGATGCTCAGTTGAGGAAATAAAATATTTAACATTTTAATTTTCTCGCTCTAGTATGGAGGCAAAGCGCGGTGTTGAGTTCTGCCACTCAACACTCAGTGCCTCCAGACGGAAACGCAGTGCTTCTTAATTGAGGAAGGAGTGTCTTAACACTAGGTTCATAGTTTCCCAATGCCTACCCTGATAAGTGATATCCCGATATGTGAGATACAGCGTGAAATAAAAAAAATACCTAACTTGTATAAAAATATTTATCGTACGTAGTTGGCATCCTTTGTGGGATTATTATTTTCCGCTGTCCATTTGACAATAGGTGGCGAAAAGTGGTCATGATTAAAATTCAATTAATATTTTTCTTTTATTTCTCATGTACAAAATTTACTTTTTTATATTTTGTTTTGATCTTTTCATTGATTTGTAATAAATAGTATATCGATCTTGATTTAGGAATTTTAAAAAAAAATATATATATATATATATATATATATATATATATATATAGTTTATACATAGTAAAAAATATATGAAAGAAAAGATATAAAACAAATATTGCATAATATAAATGAAAGAAAATAAACGTACACAACTTTTACTTAAATACATTATTTATTATTAAAAAAATTATTATTAGAAATTATATAAGAAGCGTCGTGGCGCGGCGACTCTATGCGGCGTTGATTTCCGCCATATATGACACTCCATGTTATGGAGGGTCGTAAAGTTTAAAGCTGGTGAGAGCACAGCACAGTCAATCGGAGGAATTAAATATTTAATATTGTCATTTCCTCGCTGCTGGTAAACGGGCAAAGCGCGGCGTTGAGCGCGGCAATACGCAATGCCTGCATAATTCAGCGGAAAGTGTTAAACGGATTGTCTTAGGACTAGGCTCCCTCTTCCTATCATATGCTATCTGTGAGGTACAACGTAAATCAGAAAAAAGCTATTGGTAGGTTTATATGAAATTAAATATTTTCTTATAATAAATACATAATTGGTAGTTAAAACATAAACAAAGGACCTTGTAAATAATTTAATTTTAGCTCGCTAATGAGCTGTCCGGAGTTTCTGTTCAGCTTGTGAAGTAAAAGAATAGAATAATAGTTATTATTTCTCTTATATTACATATATAATTATAATATAATAATTTGCTTTTAAAAACTAATTTAAATGAGGCCAGTCGTGAAGAAGAGGCACAACGAGTGACTGTAAGCGTGAAAAGTTGTGGGTTCGTTTCCCAATCGAGGAAATGAAATATTCAATATTTTCTTTTCTATCTTCTGGTATCGAGGACGAGTGCGGCATGCAGCGGAGAGTTCCCCCGCCTCAACCTGCAATACATCCAGAATTTAGCGGAAATGGAGCACGGAGTGTCTTAACTTAGGTTCCTTCGGCCTAGCCTGCCGTGTGCGGGATACTGCGTGAATCTGAGTGCCTTTTAAAACTAGGCTCTCAACAGTATTACACAAAATTATGAAATTTGATGAATAATTTATGGGACTATGTCAGAGTATTTTATTTTCAGTGTCAAAAAAAGAATGATGTTTTATAACTTGTATAAATAAATATGTGCTAAAAAAGTAAGACACAAATCTTAATATATTTATATTATGTAGTCGTATGTACGCAATATATCTACATGACCCAGACGTTCATATATTTTACCTCTAAGTTAAATAGCGATAATCACTCTAGAAACCCTACTCTCTCTCATATATAATTAGTAACACTAGACTTGATGAGTTGTGGTCATGACTCAGAGGTACAAGCATGTGACTGTAAACGCGACAGGTTCCGTGGGTAACAGAAGTGTCTTAATAGGAACAGAGTGTCTTAACACTTAGGTTTT
This sequence comes from Heliconius hermathena, assembly GCA_013403705.1. Lineage (NCBI taxonomy): Eukaryota > Metazoa > Arthropoda > Insecta > Lepidoptera > Nymphalidae > Heliconius > Heliconius hermathena. The sequence goes on from JAAIXJ010000281.1 coordinate 396,738, forward strand.
CAGGTGAAGTGACTAAAAATAACTCTAGGCTTTCCCTGTAGCAAGTAAACTGTATTTACAAACAAACGTACAACAGTTATCATGTTTAAAAGTAATAAAAATCATCAAATTTTAAAGAAGATCATATTCAAAGTGAATTCTTTCACAAATTTTCTAAAGCACATTACGGTCCCTAAAGAATTTGTACTAATTAATTCGATGGTAATGCCAATCTACTTCATCAAGAGGCTTAAAAGCTTAAAAGACGGTACAGATTTCAATTACTCGCGATTATTGTATAAAAAAAACCGAAAAAAATATTTCATACGAATAAGAGATCCCTTCAAAATGATCCCTATCCGGTATTAATACCTATTGGAAGGATCTAAATGATGTTGCGTAATTTCAATTTTTTTTATATAAAAAAATATGTTTTCAATAAGAAATGTACTGGTTCGTAAAATATAAAATTCTTTCTTTGCAGTGGAATCGAGATGAACGAAGGGTGGAAGGGGAGGGAGGGGTTGGAATCACCTTTAGAAAACAACGTAGCCGAATCAGTGCTCGGCGGAAAATCAAGGCGGGTGGTTGTGTTGCCTTGTGATAAATAACTAAGGGTTTCGTGTTTGTGTGATAAAAAATATATGATTATTTATATATTGAAGTGATTTTTTTTATTGAAATTGTGTTGAAATTTCAAGAAAACTTATAATGCAGGTTATTTTTTAGTAAAAATAAATTCTAAAATTCGGAGTCAATGTTCGTGTTTCGCTTGAATTAGGTTTTTAGGTGATTGTTACATAATATGTGAATTTAAATTTATTTTATATATAGTAAGTATTTATTTAAGATGATATAAGTAGTGTCAGTTAGCTTATATTGGGTTTTTTATTAATGTTGTCGTACTAGCCAGTACTGCAAAAGGCAATAAGCATTACAAATTATAAAAATATATAAATAATAAAGTAAATAAATAAATCAACCATCTTCACGCTGTATCCCGCACTGCAGAGTAGGCAGAGGGAACCTAGTGTTAAGACACTCCGTTCCCCACTTTCTGCCGAATTCTGGAGGCATTGCGTGTTGAGTGACAGAACTCAACGTCGCACTTGTCCTTTACACCAGAGCAAAGAAATGGAAATATAAATTTAAGTATATATTTTATCTCCTCGAGTGGGGATCGAACCCACAACTCGGTTTTACAGTCACACTTTGTGCCGCTGCGTCACGGCTGGCCTCTTATAGTAATAAAGTAATATTATATATATAGAAAATATCTATGCACTATATAGAAAAATATTGTCTTTAATTTTTCATGTAACAGTAAGAGATATTTATTTAAATATAAAAAATGAAAGTAAAACTATAATATTATAAGTAATTATCATTTATATCATACGTACATTGCTGTTTCTAATATACTTTTTGAAAAATATTTAGGAAAATGTATAGATATAATAGATAAATGTAAATGTAATACAAAATTATTATGTACTGGAAGTTTCTAGTTTTGCTATCTTTTGGAATTAAAATCTTTATCATAGTCCCGGTCTGAGCCAGTAACTTTAGTGAACCGGTGATAAATTATTTAGCGTTCAAAAAATTTATTTTTAATATATGCAAAATTATTTGACTTTGACCGCGGCGTTCAGTTCTGCCACTCAACACGCAATGCCTCCAGAATTCGACAGAAAGTGGGGAACGGAGTGTCTTAACACTAGGTTCCCTCTGCCTACCCTGCTGTGTGCGGGATACAGCGTGAAGCTGATTTCACTTTGCCTTTGAGTTAATCACATATTGAAAAGTATAAATAAACGAAACTTTTATATTAATGAAACTAAATCTACTATAATAATAGTATGTACATACTCGTATATTTATAAATGTGAACCTCTTTTTACTATATCTGTCTAAAATCTATGTTTGTCTATACTTTTAATCCTTTTAGTGACGTGACAGGTCATGAGTTCTTTCATTTCTTTATAGTCTTTCTGTCACTGTAGAGCTTCAGCTTTTCTGTTGTTTTTAAATATGTTGCTTTATTTCTACGATATATTTTAATTTATTCACGGCATTTATATGGTATTATACAATTTTATTAATATATTTTTTTTAAATTTTGGAACTAAGGCATAATCGACGACGTTGAGTTCCGCCGTTCAACGCGCAATGCTTCCAGAAATCGGCGGAAAATGGGGAATTGGATATCTTAGCACTACTTACTTACTTACTTACTTAGGTTCCCTCTACCTGCCCTGGTGTGTGCGGTGTGTGCCACAGCGTGACACTATGAACGTGACACTATGAACTATGAAAAAAAATAATTTTCAAAGCTTGACTGTATTAGTAGTCAAGCTATTAGTAAAAAATAAATAAAAATTAAAATAGCTTCACGCTGTATCCCGCACACAGCACGGTAGGCAGAGGGAACCTAGGTGTTAAGACACTCCGTTCCCCACTTTCTGCCGAATTCTGGAGGCATTGCGTGTTGAGAGGCAGAACTCAACGCCGCGCTTAACCTCGACACCAGAGCGAAGAAATGGAAATATAAATGTAAGTAAATATTTCATCTCCTCGAGTGGGGATCGAACCCACAACCAGTCGGTTTTGCAGTCACACCTCATGCCGCTGCGCCACGACCGGCCTCAAGCTATTAGTATACTAAATTATTAAATTTGTATTGTTATGAAGCTTTTTAGAAGTGAAAAGCTTAGGAAAATGCTAGCGTCGCGTGTGTTATAGGTCATTTCCATTTAGTAATTTACCGTATTTTACATATTTCAATACCAAAATTATTAAATACTTTGAAAATGTGCACTTTCTAAGTTTATTACCAAATGAAGTAAACGTATCAAGGGCAAATGATTAATAACATAAGAAACTTTAAATTTATATTTATTTATATTAAATTGCAATGTTTCTATTTGAGAACATTTTTTTTAGCTTCACGCATATTCCTTGTAAAGTAAGGTAGACAGAGGGAACCTAATGTTAAGACACTCCGTTCCCCTCTTTCTGCCGATTTTTCGAGGCATTGCGTTTTGAGTGGCGGAACTCAACGTCAGGCTTTGCCTTGGTGCCAGTGCGAAGAAATGAAAATGTTAATAACTAATAATAATTGATTTCTCAGAGTGAGGATCGAACCCGCAACCCTCCCGTTATAGTCACACCCTAGTGCCACTGCGCCACGACGTCCTGAAACTAAATATACAAAGGATTTTATTCATACCTGTAATACCGTACATTGTTAGTCAAATACGCTATAAATTTGAAGTTAAGAAGGCTACCTTTAAATGAATGCTACGAATTGTTTGTGGATATTCACTTTTTTTCCTTTCTCTTTTTCCCACTTATTTCCACATATACTATCAAAAGTTATAGTATATATAGCATAGTGCATAGTGGCGCAGTGGAACAACTCCTAAACAAAAACATAATAGTTTTGAATTTAAATTTGAAAATTATTTACATTTCCTCGCACAAATAAAACAAAGTGCGACATTATTTTCAGCCAATCACAAAGCAATATTTTGAAATACTGCGGAGAGTGGAAAATAGAGTGACCTAACACTTGGATCTCTTTGCTTATTGAGAAAATAACGAGTCGATTTTACAGTCACTCTTTGTGCCCCTGTGCCACGACTGGCCGCTAGTTATTTATTTAATATGTATGTATTTTGTTTATTTCACATTCATTATAAGTATTGAGTAAATAATTCATTCTATAGCCATGAGAAGTTTAGGAGTATAATATCTTAATATAATAATATGACTTTTTTTACATTTTACATATAGGAAAAAATCCAAAAAGTGAAAATTTATAGCCATTTCATTGAGAAAAATCTTTAAGTTACAAACTTATATTTCTAGTTTACTGCATTTGTTAGTGCATATGCCTCTAAACTTAAATTTATGAATTTCTATAAGTTTTACTTTCTTTTAATTCTGATAAATAAATTATATTTATATTTTTAAACAGCGGGGACCACTTACCACTTTGTCGCTTCCGTAAAAAAAAACAAAAATATTATATTATTTTATCTTCTTTGAATGCGATTTTAACAATTCATGTACTGTGAAAGCTTAGAAATTTAAGCGTCCTAGTGTACAAGCGTGCGACTATAAACGGGAAAGATTGTGGATTCAATTCCCATTCGAGGGAATGAAATATATAATATTTTTATTTGTTCGCTTTGCTAAGAAGGCAAAGGACGGCGTTAAGTTCCGCCACTTAGCAAGCAATGCATCAAGAATTTGGCAGAAAGTGTGGAACGGAGTGGCTTAACACTAGGTTCCCTTTGCCTTTCCTGCTACATACAAGATACAGCGTGAACCTGAAAAAAAATGTTTTAAAAACAACAACTGATCATACTGTCGATGGGAAAGTCCATATGCATAAACAGTAGACGTTTATAACAAAAAATAATATGTAATTCACATATTTTTTATAAAAGAGTTCAAGACAAACCATAAGTAAAGTTCAAAAAACTTCCATATTAACAACACGAAGAAGTTTAACATTTTTAAAAGCTTTTACCTTATAATATATATGAACTTAAAGTCCTATTGTTCTAACATGTTATTATTGATAGAGAACCACTATCATAAGATATGGAAACAAATCTATTTAAAGAATCAAATGGACAAGGCTATATAATTCGAAAACTTTAATGTTAGAATAATTTATGAGATATATCAAAGAACAAACTGTTTTACATCATTATCGAAGAAGATATCAAGTTCGAAGCATATTTTGTTAAATAACCAGAAAAAATCTGAAAAAAATATGAAGTGGTTTACAGAAGTGAATTGCCTAATATTTTCATATTCTCGCTACAACAACAACAAGGCAAAACGCAGCGTTGAGTTACGCTACTCAACACGCAGTCGAGAATTCGGCAGAAACTTGTGAACGGAGTGTCTTAACAACAAAGCCTCTGTACTACCTTTGAAACTAAAAAAAAATATATTATATTATAATTTATTTTCTATATCTGTAATCTCTATTATATAGTTGAAATACTGTACGAGCTTCGCCATAATAATCAATATTGTTTCGTTAGAAATTATTTGTAAATAGCTCTCGGGCAATGTTAGCTGTCAGTAATATTTCTATTTCTATGGATAGAGTAGAACAAAAGCCTTCATATCAAGTGTCCATCAAATAGGTTATTGAAACGTACGTCCGCCAACTGCACCACTGTCGAACAGTCAAACAGGATTGATATATGAAATCTAGTAGTGACAGACAGACATACATATTTTATTGAATTGTTATTGGGAATTTTGTTTAAATTACTTTTCTTTTGATATAGTATGTAATAAAGTTAATTTTTACTAATAATTGTATAGTTGTAGTTAAAAATATGAATACAATATAAATTATATATTTTAAATATTATTTTTGATAGTTTTTATTAACAATTCTCTTTAAAATATAATAACGGATTATTAAGGTTTAGTACTTACTTTTCTTGATGCCAGTCGTGGCGCAGAGGCATAAAGTGTTACTGTAAAATCGACTGGTTGTGGGTTCGATCCCACTCGAGGAGATGAAATATTTAGTTAAATTTATATTTCCATTTCTTCACTCTGGTGTTGAGGCAAAGCGCGGCGTTGAGTTCCGCCACTCAATACGCAATGCCTCTAGAATTCGGCGGAAAGTGGGGAACGGAGTGTGTTAACACTAGGTTCTCTCTGCCTACCCTGCTGTGTGCGGGATACAGCGTGAAGCTGATTTTACTTACTTTTCTGCCTATATAATAAAAATATAGCACTACGTATTATTTATGTTTTTTTTCTTTTGTAGAAATCACTGCCATGCACGTCAGCATGCGCTGTCCACTTTTAGCCTATTTTCGAAATACTTAATTATGGAAGACGCAATTGGACAGTGTCCAACTGAATTCCTGATCAATGTAGGTTTGATTTTCATCCATTTGAATTTAAATAATAATTATTAAAAAAATGCAAATAATTCAATAAAAAAAAACTATTTCTTTTAATAAATTTAAACTTTAAACAATAAAGTAAGTGAAAAATATATAAAATGTGCATATCGCTCATTTGATGCAACATGACAAATTTACACTTTTTGAAATATAGCAGGAGAATCCTTCTATGTTTGTAAATTATCTTTCCTATTATTTAAACAAAGTGTAATTACGTCATTATTGCACCAAAAATAAAAAATATAGGAAAAATACAGTTGTTATATAAATAATTCCACTGGTACAACGTGTAAGAATATTTTCACGAATGAAAGAACAGATAAACGCTTGATCATATCTGGTCCCGTTTTCCCTTTGCCGAATAAGACCCCAAGTATACTATATTGCTTAAAGATTTTAGATTTGCCAAATCGGATGGGATCATACTGATTTCATTGGATCACCCCTAAAGTAGGATATGGGGGTGTATTAATATATATATACATAAATATTTTTGATCGTTTCTAATAGAATTCGACATTGACATGTTCAGAATATTAGAAAAAAATGTATAAACATGTAATATATTATTTAATTATTTTTTCAGCATCACCTTCAGCTGTATCCCACTCATAGCAGGGAACCTGGTGTTAAGATACTCCGTTCTCTTCGCCTATTTTTTGAGGCATTGTGGGTTAAGAGGCGAATCTCAACGCCGCACTTTGTCTTGTTAGCAGAGACTATTATGTAAATTAATAAATATTTCATTTTCCGGAGTGAGAATCGAAGCCACAAACGTCGCGTCTTCAGCCTCACGCTTGTGCCACTGTATATTTTACTTAATAAAAAATATTATTTCACTATTAACATTGATCGATGAAAGGATCAATTATCGTCCTTTTCTCACTCTGGTAAGAAAACGCAGCGTTAACAGAAGTTATTCTATATATATAATAAATATGAAGTAATGAGGCCGGTAGTGGCGCAGAGGCACAAAGTGTGACTGTAAAATCGACTGGTTATGGGTTCGATCCCCACTCGTGGAAGTGAAATATTTATTTAAATTTATATTTTCATTTCTTCGCTCTGGTGTCGAGGCAAAGCGCGGCGTTGAGTTTCGCCACTCAGCACGCAATGCCTCCAGATTCCTTCGGAAAGTGGGGAACAGAGTGTCTTAACACTAGGTTTCCTCTGCCTACCCTACATGAATAATAATATGAAGTAATATTTTAGAAAATCAAAGTAAAAAAAATAATTATACAACTCACTGGACTGCGAGCTCAATAGTTTTTCTGAATGAGTTAATAACGAAAACTCACTTTTATATATTAAATATCGTATCAAAATGAATAAGGAAACTTATTCACTAGATGAATGTATTGTACAGCCATATTTATTGTTCCAACTTCACGCTGTATCCCGCATGTAGCAAGGTAAAAAGAAAGAGTTTAGTGTTAAGACACTCCGCTCCCCACTTTTCGCTGAATTTTGGGGATATTACGTGTTGAGTGGCGTTATCGCCGCACTTTGCCTCGATACCAGAGTAAAGAAATTAAAATCTATATATATAAAAGGACTTGTGCTGACTGACTGAGGTAAGACGTACGCAGAGCCGTAATCGCTGATGGTAGAAACGTGAAATTTGGACAGATGTTTGTTTTCATATTCTGGACATCCACTAAGAAAGGATTTTGAAAAATTCTAACCCTAAAGGGATGAAATAGCGGTTGAAAGTTTGTATGGATATTTTTGTAAATCGGCACCGATTTTTATAAAATTTGAAATTCAGACTCTTAAAAACATTTAATTGAACACGTGTTTCATGGTTTTTTAGAATTCACCCCCTAAGGGTGCAAATAAGGGGTTGAAAGTTTGTATGGAAAAATCTTTAAATCACCACCGATTTTTATAAAACAATTCATTCAGACTGTTAAAAATATTTTATTGAACACGTGTTTCGTGGTTTTTTTAGAATTCACCCCTAAGTGTCCAAATAAGCGGGCGAAGCCGCGCGCGCCCACTAGTAATAAATATTTCATTTTCTCGAGTAGGAATCGAACCACGCACACGCTTTTGCCTCTGCGCTACGACTTTCCTCGAATCCATATATAACTTTAGATATAATACGAAATCCATTACATATTATTAATTTAAAAAATTCGCCTTAGTTGATAAAATTAATTATTTTTCATTGCAATTTAATTAGAACAGTTGGCTTCAACAGCGCCGTAATAAACTAACCCTACAATTTTAGGAACTTTGTAGGTAATCAAATTTAGCCTTCCATAATGAGGACCGGAAATACGTTTTACTACGTTGGGAACCTTCCTAGTCTGGATTAAATACTGGAAATATATTTTCCTGGAAGATTACTTTTTTTAATCTAAACCTGTATAAAAGTAAAGTTTCTTTCTAATTGAGATTCAACTTTTTTAAAAATATTTAACTAATTTTAATTAAAATACGAATTATTCCGTCAAATCGATTTCGAGATATGAATCACAATATTGTATATTGAATAAGCATTTTATAATCTGTAGGAAAACTATAACATAACATAAAAACTCTTTATTTCATATCAGAAAATACATAATTAAGAAATAAATTCATACAAAAAAAATGTGAAAAGGCGGCCTTATCACTACGAGTCATCTCTTCCAGGCAATCTATCTTTCTTGCACCGATTTCGTAGAGTATGCCAGTTTTAATCCAACATAAGGTAAAACCAGTGGATGCTTATTTTTTCGTTATACAAAACTTTGTACAATAAAACATTATGTTAGGGCGACTAATATTCTTTTTTCTCATACAAAAAATATATATTTTACGTGTTGACTAAATCAAATTGTGTAATGTTAAAAAGGCCATTGTGCCGCAGGGATACAAGTGTGCCACTGTAAAAGCGGCTAATGGGTTAGTGGGTTCGACTGTCACTCGAGAAAATGAAATATTTAATATTTTCATTTTCTTGGGCGAGAACTTTACTTAAGCTTAAATTTAACTTCTATACGCCAGCTTGATATCATCATTAGGTATATCACAATATATAGTATGTATAACATTTAATGAGATAATTTTGATTATTAAAGGTATCAACGGCCATATTAATAAATTTTGATTATTAAATAGAAATACTATTTATAACTCCGTCATTGAAGGTGAATGCGTAACCGGTACTTGCTATCGTATTATTAATAGTCGACACACAAGAACTACACGTGAGGCTTGTTTGTAAGTAAATCGATAAAATCAAGCAACTCGAGGATTACATTCTCGCTCACATATAGCAGGGAAGTTAGAGGGGACCTGGGAACCTAGTGTTTAAACACTACGTTGTCATTAAGATAAATCCCTTCAACATTTTCCGCCGAATTCTGGGGGTAATGCGTGTTGAGTGATTTTGTTAATTATAATCGAAAGTTAGTAAAAAAAATCCAAATTGAAGTTTAAAAAGATTTATTATGTTTGACAATGTAGAACGCAAGGCGTATAACAGTTTTATACAATTTTCTAATTAAATTATAGATATTTACCATATTTCTAATTTCAAGTGACAAATTAACTCTTCTCTGTTTTATAAAGAGTACATTTTTAATTCAACTTACAGACGAAGCCAAAGTTACACGTTCAATAATCAAAACATGAAGATGATCTATGAAAGCTCAGATTTGTCCCACCACACAAATGAAAATCGAACCCACAATCACGCCAATGACACTAAAAACTTCAAAGCGATTCCACTGCGTCACAATGATGCAAATATTAAGTCTATAACTGTTTCATTTTACAGTAACATCTAAAACTTTATATCTATAGTAGTTTAATATATATCTATAGATAAGTCTCCAGGCATTTCTAACTCATACGAATCAATAGTAGTGGTTTCAAAGACAATTACGGAATGCCGACGTCCAAACGATGCACTGTTTACTCTGGTTTGAGCGCTTGTAAAGAGAATTTCTTTCAATCCGAATTTCCCGATATCCTCGTGACTCCGACAACACAACAAGGCGTGTTGACCTAACAACGCTGTTTAGTTGACAGGGATTCAATGGTTTCTGTATAGAAATGGAATGGAATTTTGTAGTTTCTTAGTCTATATATATATATATATATATATGTGTGTGTGTGTGTGTGTGTGTGTGTGTGTGTATACACACACACACA
>JAAIXJ010000310.1:0-25877 GCA_013403705.1 Heliconius hermathena
TGAGTTCACGGTAAGTATCGTGTAGGTTTTGATTCCCTTGCGAGATTTAAAAATTTGCGGTATAAACGTATCTTTGGATTGCATTGGTTTAGAAATTTGATTTTTTCATAGCTCCAAGGAACAGTAGACCTGACTCAGCTTCACGCTGTATCCCGCACACAGCAGGGTAGGCAGAGAGAACCTAGTGTTAACACACTCCGTTCTCCAATTTCCGCCGACTTTTGGAGGCACTGCGTGTTGAGTGGCGTAACTCAATGCCGCGCTTTGTCTCGACACCAGAGCGAAGAAATGAAATTATAAATGTAAATAAATATTTATTTTCCTCGAGTGGTGATTGAACCCACAACCAGTCGATTTTACAGTCACTTTTTGTGCCGCTGCGCCACGACTGACCTCGTAGATCTGAAGTATTTGATAAAATTTCAGATTGAAACCTCCACACGTTTTTGGAACCCTAAAAACAGTCACTACAAAAAACAAAAAAAAACAAAAGAACTATAAATAATACACAAAAAATATAAATAAATAATAATTATAATGATAAAAAAATAGAAATATATATAAAATTTATCACAAAGTGTGATTGTAAAACCTATTTTCTAAACGCAGCGTACATTAAATCTTTTCTAATCTGACAACTGTCATTTAAAAAATAAAAAATACACTCGAGATTAAAAAACAAATATAATATATTTTCATACATAATTAAATATAATCTTAAGAGTAATAAAACATAATATTATTGACCATAATAAAAAAAAGTTAATACTTAATTATATTAGATATATTGTATTGCACGAAGGCGCTCATTTCTTAATTGTTTTTTGTTGACCTGGGTTTCATGATTTTACTGGTTTTAGGAACACTTGTGGAAACGGCAGAGAAAAAAGTCGACCATGTCAGGGATCATATCAATTTAGATATACCTTTATCTCGGTGCTTTGAACCATCAACACTTAATAAACTTATCGTTTATACTTTTTGCAAGGCATATTGAACAATAAATCATACAATAGAATTACTAGTGGGTGACACGAGTACCTTACACCGAATTATTCCAATGCTTTCCGATAGGAGCAGCCTATTCCATGCAATTGCATATAGGGGTTAGCATGGTAGCCATATGTTGCCCAGTGTTAAGACTCTCCGTTCCCCACTCTTGGTGCTAGAGCGAAGAAATTAAAATATTAATAAATAATAGTTTATTCCCTGGAGTGGGGATCGAACCCACAACCTCCGCGTTACAGTCACACGTTATTGCCCTCTATACCTACAGTTAAATATGGAAATGGTTAATGCCAAATTACAATAGCGTTTTTTAATTACGTAATTACAATTTTAACTTAATATTTATAATGCTTGTAAATAATTAATTATTTTTAATGATATTCTATATCAATTGTTATTTGTATATTTATTGTAATTGGAATTTTATTCTAGAAATAAAGATTTTATATTATTATTATTATTATAAATGTCTTAAATTATTTTCTTTACTTTAAATTAATATTGCGCGTATGACCGAGAACCAATATTTTTTTTGTAAGTCATATTTTATGGAAATTATATTTAGATATAACTTACATCTTGAAAAAAAAAATTATTAAGGGAAAAAATATTCGGACTGGAGACAACACCAGGACTCGAACCAAGGTTCTGCTTCTGAGTTCGCACAGTTTTTCGCTTGAGCTATCATACCTTCATTAAATACGGCGACATTTACCTGTACCACGACGGGTTTAGTATTGAACTAATAAAGAGAATCGAACATAAAAAAAGAAAACGTCCTTTAAACTCAACATATCGTTTATTCTCGTTCACAAAAATGAGCTGTTGTGCACACTCCTATTGTAAACTATATTTAAAAAAAAAACAATTGAATTTCTTGGCGTAGTAGCTTTCTATAGGAAAAAGTACTTGTAATGGACAAATTGAATAAAGAATATTTTGATTTTGATTACATTATGAATCTACCCACTTATAATTTCTGTACAAAAAGTAATGATATCCCATCAAAAACATAAATGTAAAATGAGAGCCAAGTTCAGTAATATGATATATGCCGTGGTTGTTGACTTCAGCGATAAAAGAAGTGAGATGTAAATGTGTGCCAAGTTCAATGGTCAGTCCTGAAAATTATTTTTAACAATATAAAATATTTTATAACACCTTAAGTGTCCTATCTTCTTACAAGTTAGGAGACTATATTTATGTGTGAGATCTGACTTGGCTAGTTTTCAAATGAATTTACGAAAGCATTGATATAAATGAATGTATTCATGGTATACAAGCCTACTATAAATTCATATGAAAACTAGCCAAGTCAGATCTCACACATAAATATAGTCTCCTAACTTGTAAGAAGATAGGACACTTAAGGTGTTATAAAATATTTTATATTGTTAAAAATAATTTTCAGGACTGACCATTGAACTTGGCACACATTTACATCTCACTTCTTTTATCGCTGAAGTCAACAACCACGGCATATATCATATTACTGAACTTGGCTCTCATTTTACATTTATGTTTTTGATGGGATATAATATATTTCATATATTATATGTATTAAGCATGTATTGTTTGTATACTCAAGATATGTAATGAGATTTAATAAAACCTGTTAAGGGCGAGTCGGACCGGCCCACCGAGGCTTCCTTACCAATGTAAGGATTGTAGGTCAACGGAAAGTACATATTATAATAGTTGACAAATTAAAACATAAGTGCATATGCCCATACGCACTCATATTGTATGAAATGAACTGCAAATATAAGTTTGTTATTATTTTTTCTATGAAATACCTATAAATTTTCAATTTTCGGATTTTTTATTTATTTTTAGGTCCACAGGAAATTTCCTATAGGTTTCGATTGCACGGCGAATTCCATACAAAATGCAACAAAATCGATGCATAAATGCTCGCTGTTCTGCTGCTAAATCTTTTGATTGCGTTGAATTAGAAGCTTAATTTTTTCAGTACTTCAAGGGACTATAAACCTGGATATTTTATATTAATTTTAGCTTGATGCTTCCACTTAATGTCAAAATAAATGGTCTTGACAGACGGACCACTTTGTTGTCCTATACTGGTTCCGTTTTTACCTTTTGAGGTACAGAACCCTAAAAATAATGTTGGAATATGAAAATCATATAAAGAAGAAAAAAATTAAGCTGAACGAAGCGAAGTTCTTACTGGTCACAAGCGTGTTTCGTTGTATTGCTACTCCTCCTAGACCGTTACACCTACAGCTCTGAAATTTTGCAGGAACGTTGTAAACGACACGGTGATCCCAGTGAAGTATAATAGTTTGGTGATAATTGTAATTGTATTATAGTTTTTGAGTAAATGGTCAAAATGTTAAAATAGAGTTAAGCTGTGGAACGTTTTGAAATTTTTCAACTTTGACTAACCTAACGGAGCCTATGCTGAAAATTTTGCATAAATTTACGCAACATAGCTACGCTCAGCTCCATCCGCCGTGCACAGGATATGGCGGATCCTAGTATATATATGGATATATAAATATATTTTCTTTTAAGTATCGCCGCTTCATTTTCGAGGTTCATGATGATTAAGAATTACTTGTTATATAAGAGGCTTTTTGAGTGCAAAGAAAAATATTCATAAAATTGACAGCTTGTCCATCCCTTCATATAAATTTGAATAAAATTATGTACATTTTTTACCTGTCACCCAGCATAGTTTAGCATTGCTTTTTTACAACAGTGCAGGAGACACAATCAAAGTTAGTAATTAGCCTCTTCGGACAGGTATATTGACAATATATTATTTTTAAAAAGTATATGCAATTGCGTCATTGTTGCACCAAATGCGATGTGGAAATAAAAAAAAATAAATAACATTGTGCAACATGTTGGAAATCCTACTTTTCTTATGTATTTATTAAATATATATATTAAAAACAATTGTTATAATGATTATGAATGAATTGTTTCAATAATCTACTCCACGTACTAAACGCTGTAATTATTTTCAATTAACGCGGTTATTGTAAGCGATATGCTAATATTAACACCGTACAGCTATTGACTGACAATTAAACGTTAATATAATAATAATATATAACTATAAAATGTCGCGGAAAACCTCGCAGTCAAAATCAAAGCAAAGTTTTCTATATATGTAAATTAAACAAATCATTCCGTTACCGAGTGACGAATAGACCACGCACAGACAAATAGTTTAAATTTAAAATGTGGCCAGATTAGAGAGTAAAGGAGAAGCACTAAGAGGGGATTTCTTGATATTCCTACTGACCTACGGGAATAGGCAAAAACTAGATTTTAAATCTTAGTCGCCGCAAACAAACTTGCGTCCGACGATTGGTCTGTCCGCGCTCTGTCTCATTACCAAGGAATGAAATTATTAAATATTTCATTCTCCTGAGTGGGGATCGAACCCACAACAGTCGTGTTAACATTCGAAAGCTTCTGCTCATGTGCCACGAGGGCCTCAATGTATTTCTCAATTTCTTTAAAATTTAAATTACGGTGGAATTTTGTTTTGTATCGATTCAGTCCAAGACCAGGCATAAATAAATCATATATTGTTACCGCATGCCAAATATTTGTCGTAATCTTTATTAAAATGAGATAAATCATTGTTTGAACTAAACAGCCAACTCTCAAAATAACTACACAGAAGCTCTACAAATATCTGGACTATTGAAACGACACGTAATGTACTCTTGCTTTTTAGGGTTCCGTTCCTTTTAAGGACAAAATGAGCCTTCAGAAGATAACTTTGTTGTCTGTCCATCCGTCTGTCTGTCCAGAGCCTTTATATCAGGAACGCTCAGAGTTATCGAGTTTATATCATATACTCAGATTTATGGCCCCTTAATTTCCTGAAAAAAATGTATTTCTATATTTAATAAAAAAAAGAAGAGAAAAGAGATATTGCAAAAAACGTGTATTTCCAAACTATAAAAGAAATAAAAATTAATTGTGTGCTTCCGGTTGACCTAGGATTATGAAACTTAGCAGCTAGCAGTTAATACAAGTTCAGGAAAAAAACTGAAAACTACAAATTTGTGGTTAAATCCTAAAAATAATAACTTTAAAAGAGAGGCAAAATTTGGTATTAAAGTTCAAGTGAGGTATCAGTGAATGGGCTCGGGTTAAGCTAGGCTCGAATTTCAGAAAAGCTCCAGACTTCCAATTTTTGCACGGAACCCTCGCGTGTGTCTGGTTTTTTTTACCAGAAACGGACCAAATTCTACCAAAAGACACGGGAATTATAAATAAAAATCCACCCAGTCAAAAGTTCGGAGGTAACAAACACAAAAAAAACGGTCGAATTGAAAACCTCCTTTTACAGAAGTCGGTTAGAAAAGGAACTCCTGTGTGAGATAAGTCTATTTTTACATCTATTTTCACATTCCACTCATTATTCAATATGTGCGGAGTAATCAACAAATATAAAGGATATCTATTTGCTAGTTATCGTTTAAAGTCAATCATTTCTCCAATCAAATAATTATAAGTGGAATAAAATAATTTGGACTACGGCCTCTATATTTTTTTCCTGCTTACTGTGCTATATACATAAGCACTATTTTCCATATTTTTAAAGGTAAATATTTAAATAGCTTCTCGTTTTGAACGGTGGTCCCCGTGCTACGTTTCTTATAAAAATAGTTATAAGAGCGAAAAATATTTTGGCACTAATTAGACTATACGCAAGTTCGAGGACTGTAAACGTGGCGGTTGTGGGTTTCCCACTCAGAGAAGTGGATTATCTAGTACCAAGACAAAGCGCGGAGTTGAGTTCCGCCACTTGATCTGCTGTTTTTTGCCTATACTCTATTCGTTCTATCAATAATGAATTTGATGTTACCCAAAACATTCTTAGACTGACTAAGCTGCTAAGCAAAGAAAATGTGAAGGTAAAACAATATAAAATATTTAAGTTTTGAATTAAAAACTTATATGAGATATGACGCATCATTTATTGCAGAAAATTATCACTGAAAATAGAATTTAAGACTTGACAGTCCAAATATGGACATAGTTATCAGATATCAGTTATAACGTCAGCGAAAGTTAATACATATTAAAACAAACGTCGACTTATGATAATGTTGTTGTAAGTATCTATACTAACTGTTTATTTCGTTAAAATGTATATGAGCGTATTTCACAAAAAATATAATACCTTAGGTAAAATTTGACTGTCCCACAACTTTAAACACTTTAATTTCTATTTTCTTATATGGATCATGTGAAAATGTGATTTTATATGCTTTAAGTGAATGTTTTAATTATTTATTATAAATTAAAAAAAAAACAATCACACAACAAGACCAAAACCCTCCAAGTTATTAAAAATAAAACTTAACAAAATAAAACCCTACAAACAAAAAGCCCAGTCAAGGGAAGACTGGGCATCTTTGGAGGNAAGAAAAAGAAAAAGTAAATTTAGAAATAATAAAATTATTAAATAGAAAGAAATAGAAGAAAAAAAGATCGTAAATAGATAAATAAACATATAAATATATGATTATGAAAAATAAACGCAAAAAAAAGAAAAACAACAAAACAAACAAATAATAAATTTACTAACTACAATGTACTAATAATAATAATACTAACACTAACCGTAAAACTTGTATATTTATTCTATGAAATGTAACTACTAACTAAAGAAGCAAGAAATAAAAGGCTTTTTATTTATTTTATTTATAAAAAAAAAACAATGAAAAACGGATAACTATATTTTTTTATATTCAAAAGAAAGTAAAATGCAAGGTTATGCGATTGTCCCACGGTGCTCTCACCGTTTTCAAATTCGTCTCACTTGTAATATACTCGTACTAGATTTTGTATATGTTTTAGTGTTTAAATATATACTCAGATATTTTTTGTGTTTTTTCAGATTTTATAAATAAAGATAAATTTCCAAGTAGATAATAGTATAAATTTATAAGTAATTTAAAGAAAAAAATGTTGTCCTACGAAAACCATAATACCGGAAAATCTTGATTAGTCACGGTGAATTTCATAAGTTACAAAAGTAAAATCTACTAATTTGTAATTAAGATAATTTAATAAAATATTCGTTATTTTTAACTGTAAAAGTTTTGTGGCATGGCTCATGGTGGATGCCAGTGTTTACGGGCATGTATTCGGAAAGTATGTTATTTTAAAAAAAAGGAGTGATGACAGTGGACAAGGCAAAAGAGGTAAAAAAATTAACGCTTTTGTCACTGTCATCACTCCTTTTTTGGCTGTGGACATTGCTTAAATTATTCCTGGACATCACGAAATTTTCATAATAGTCATTGTCCCATATCCTAAACAAACAAGCAGACTTTGTAATATAAATTTAGTATTTTATAGTATGAGGCCAGTCGTAGCCCAGGTTCACAAACTGTGACTGTAAAATCGACTGGTTATGGGTCGATTCCCACTCGAGGAGATGAAATATTTATTTAAATTTATATTTCCATTTCTTCGCTCTGGTGTCGAGGCAAAGTGCGGTGTTAAGTTCGCCACTCATACTGCAATGCCTCCAGAATTCGTCGGAAAGTGGGGAACAGAACGTCTTCCCGCTGTCGAACGAGTTCCCTCTGCCTACCCTGTTAACTACTCTTCATTATTTATTTTATGAATAACAAGGTCGTGGAGACTGGAGAAGTTTTATATATTATATAATAAAACATATTAATTAAGGCTTCTGTAAGCAAGATTAGGATCTGATAATAAATGTTCTAAAAACTTTTTGTTCCAAAGAAAAAATCCTAGAAAATTCTTCAATGCAATCACATTCTAATAAGCGAATTCTACTACATATATGTACATACATATATATTTCTAAACTCGTACATAAATTGTTACATTAATACAATTTATCTCTTGGATGAAAATCTAATCCGCAATTTACGGCCTAGCAGTCAAACAATAATAATGACTGACTTGCTCTATGGATGAACAAGTTAGTCATTATTAGTTGGTTACAGCGCGAAACCCAATGAGAAACCAATTATATACCTACCATATATTACGAATTGTAAAATAATTAATTAATTAAAGGCCAGATATATGCCAGATGAATCAAAGAGACCGGTCGTGGCGCAGGGAAACAGATGTGCGTCTGTAAAGGCGACAGGTTTTGGGTTTGATGTTCACTCGAGTGAAATATTTCATTTTCTCGGTCTGGTAAAGAGGCAAACTAAGGTGCGCTGATTTTGTATAAAAGGAACTACAATTATAAGTTTATAGTAGATTTTATAGGTTCTTTTTTTTATTTGTATTCAAAGTTCGAACTTCGTGCCAAATATAACTGTAAATTAAAGAGAAGTAACCTATAAGTTTTGACAACAGCGAAAACAATGTATAATTTCGCGCTAGTATCTTTTGATTCCATTGACTCCAAGGGACCGTAGATATCAATATTTGATATTTTGATATTTCAGCTTAATACCTAATACCGCGCTTAATATGCGACCTCGAAATAAATAGTCTTGACAAACGGACAACAAAGTGATCCTATAAGGTTTCTTTGTTTATTTTGAAGTACGGAACCCTAAGAATGTTTTTACCTTTACATGTCGTAGAGAAGCATGATGCAGTGATTGTGCTATAAGCTAAAAATTACCGGTAGGTATATGACCCTTTACCCACCAATCTAAGTGTTTTGCTTAATTATAACAAGGTCGTGAGGTTTCAGCTTCAGGATGAACCGTAAGTCGATGCAACGAATAGAAATTAGACGCGTTAAAAATTACAGGTATCTTAGTATGCAAAACAGAGAGTGACCTGGATCCATATAATACAAATTAATTCTTATCTTAAGCAAGTTTATATACAAATTGAATTTCGTAAGTATTGAGTATACCTTAGTCTTACATCTTACTAGTAATAACTAGTAACTAGGAAACTAATTATATATATTTAACTATAATAGGTATAGTTATAGAAAGGGCAAGCTGGTTGCAAATTCTTCAAAAACAAATTTCGTGTTTAGATAGTTAGCGTTCACTCACGACTCTAATAGTAACATAGTAACGTACATAGTGTTTACGTATTTATGTTTATTTTTATATGTATATACTAGTGTAAATATGAACGGACTATTGTCTGTTTGTATGTAATTATTTGAGTTATATATGTATATTAATAATTTTGTTCTTCGTTGCTTAATGTACTTAATATTCTTCGAAAATTAAACTTTTACATTTTCTTTTAAATTTAATATTGTAGTTGAGGTGCGCTGCCAGCAGGTGCATGAGTTGGCCCGATTCCCACTCGAGGAAATGAAATATTTAATTGACGTCGTAATTATTTAATTAAACGTTGAATTCTGTCACTCAACGCGCAATGCTTATACAATTCGTCGGAAAGTGGGGAATAGATTTATCATAATAGGAACAGTGTGTCTTAACACCAGGTTCCCAGGTTCCCTTGGCCTAATCGGCCTTGAGTATTGAAAAGTAAAGAATAGTTTTAAGTAATTTTAGATAAATGTTGAAAAAAAAAGCAATCATAAGGTAAGTGTACCGTTGCTTTAATGAAAATATAAATTTTGACTCAACAAACAAATAAACAAATAAACAACGTGTGAGCTGTTTCTGTTTCTATTTTAACAGTTCCGGTATTTGGAGGAGGAGGAATCCAGTAATCTCGCGTACGTAAGGAGGAATCTAGTAATCTCGCGTACGTAACAAACCTTGAACTTCTAAACGGATACGTACTCCAATAATTGACACGACCGTAAATACCTTACATAGCACTGAATATGTTTTAAAATGTTTTTTTTTTCGAACTAGGCATAGAGACCGGACCTCAATATTGTAAAGTCACTCTGTTCTCTATTTTTAAAACACTGTGTGAAAGAAAGAGCAGTATTAAACCCCGCCAGTTAACCAGGCCGGTGCAACATACACATTTGTTAATGGCTGATTTGGGAATAGAATTCACAACAATCGCAACTATAATAATAAATTCACAACAATTCCAAATGGTCTGTAATGGCGTCATTTACTTTTATTGTTAAATGTTTTAGTTTTCTTCTTGTCAATTCTTAACTTTTTTACGAAGCAGTGTATTCAGGTGTTTGCTTTTTCTTTGCCTAAGTAGAGACATTTTTTCTGTTGCTACTGCTCTTATTAATATTAACTTTTACAAAATTTTCTTCAAAACTCGTTGACAGTCATATACCGTAAAGTCAATTAATCAATTACGATAAAACTAATATTGAGGTGAACATTAATTGACAATTCTTAGTAAGAAGGTAAGTAATTAAATGTTTTAATATTTCATATTTAATTTAAATATATTTATTAGATTTTATTTATGTAACTCTACTAGTATTTATACATTTGACAGCTAAATATAAAAATATTTAACATGTCCATTAACTGCTTTCTTTAATGAGGTATTATCCTATAATATAAGAAATTTGTTTTATTTACATAATATTATGATATATTGAAATTCATTCACCAAACACAAGATGGTCATTCACTCTTGACTTGTGAACAAAAATTTAAATAATAATTGCTAATTTCGAAATATTCTATGGTTTCATTAAATATATAATTATATAGTTATTAGATCAAATTAAATCTTATTTTTATTGCAACGATTTCTAACGTAAAACAGAAATAAAATAGATAGGAAAATAATTATTTACTTTCTTTTTTAAGTATAAACAGACGTCAGAATGTATACAATATTTATATTTGTAGTAGATTATCAAGCAAGAGATCTGTAATGTATAATATTTTGATGTCATACTAATTCTGTATACTCAACTCAAGATCTGTTGTCGGAATGCAGTGTTATCAAATAGCTTTAGATAACTCTGCAAGGTATTTTAAGATAAAAAAAAAATTAAAATACCTTGCAGTGTTCCATGTACAGCCACCGATCCGTTACGATTTTATTATAAGTATAAATATGTGAAATTAATAGGTACATGTACAAAATATTATATAAATATTATGACAAGTGTCTTATAAAATAAATTAAATTATGAGTTGAATATTTTTTTTAAGGTTGAAGTTTTAAAGTATATTAAATATTTAAAAACTTCAACCTTTTTAACTTCACACTGTGCTCGCGGGGTTGATAGAGGGAACCCAGTGTTAAAACACGCCAATCTTCAGTTTCCGCCTTATTTTTGGGACATTGCTTATTGAGTAGTCGAACTCAACGGCGCGCGTTGAATTATTTGAAGGCTTTTAACTTATTAAAAAGATATTTTATTAAGTTTTACTTTTATTACAATGTTTACCTTTTTACCTCTACTTTCACAAAGATCTTCTTAAAATTAGCTTTTGGAGGTTTACGTACAGATAACACAAACTTAGATACAATTACTTGACATTTTTATATAGGCTTATTTAAGTACAACTCTTAAAATTGTACATATTTTTTCATCTTCACGTTGTAACTTGTCTCATATTGCAACGTAGGACACAGGGAACCTGTATATTATAATTATTAAGACATTCCTTTGAGTAACGTAATTCAACGCCTAGCTTTGTCTTCTAACCATCACTTTTACAGCCAGACGCTATACACCGCGCCTCGAAAGCCTCAACGCCAACTTTTATTTATATTACAGGGGCTGGAGTATTTTCTTTAAAATAACACAATTTTTAATTATTTACTTGGTGTCGTTTTTATAGTAAAACTAAGCTAAACTATTTCTGTATACCTACAATATAAATATTTCAGAATTTCTTACGAATATTTTATCCATAGGCACATGAGATAAGCGGAAACTATTAGGTAATGTAGGTATGTTAGAGTACCAAGAAATCAAAGGCAAAATCTATGTTTTGTTTTTTTTTATTATCTTTTGTTACATACATTTTGATTCCATTTATTATATACTGTTACAACATTTCAGTACAAAACTTTCTTCGACTACTTTTTCCTATCGAATCAATCCCCGTGCCTTATAGTTTGCGGTTTTATTTGAATTCGACCGCAAAAGACACAGCGTCCACTATAATCGTTGATCGGAAACAAAATCAGTGGATATTTAGAAATAATGCCATATATATATATATATATATATATATATATATATATATATATATATATATATATATATATATATATATATATATATATATCGATATATATATATATATATATATATATATATATATATATATATATATATATATATATATATATATATATATATATATATATATATATATATATATATATATATATATATATNAAATTAGCTTCACGCTGTATCCCGCACACAGCAGGGTAGGCAGAGGGAACCTAGTGTTAAGACACTCCGTTCCCCACTTTCTGCCGAATTCTAGAGGCATTGCGTGTTGAGTAATTATATAACACTGTGTTATAGTTGAAGTTAGTTTATTTGTTTACTTTCTTTCATTTTGATGCGATACAGCGTGAAGCTAAAAAAAAGATTAAACCTATTTGAGCCTAAATTACGTTTTATTTAGTAATAAGCGCTTAGACTTAGTAATAGGGTCCAATTTTACCCTTTGAGTACGGAACCCTAATTAATTAAACACTCATTCCATTTTCGGGCCATTTAAGAACATTGCGTGCTGAATGGGAACAAACTCACACATAACACGCGTTTTACTTGAAGCTTGATTGTTTACTTTCTTTTTGATATTTTTACCTTAACCCAGGTATATGCGATACAACGTGAAGCTAAAACAAAAAGATTTAGCATATTTGAACCTAAATTACGTATTATTTAGTAATAAACACAGAAGCCCTTGAACCTGGCACGGGAGAACCGAAATAGCGCTAACCGCAGCTGACTATCTGCCAAGTTTCGCTTTGTCTTTACATTCTATACAATTAACTGCCAAGCTACGCGTATATTTACTTCCTAAGTAGTTTAGCGTCGACAAGCTTCACATCTGTTTGAAGTTTCAAACAATTATTTATTATTATTGCCATTTATATACAGTAAAACAGTAGGTAGGCCGTCGTCGACGGTTGTGGATTCGATCCCGAATTTCCAAACGCCGCGGAATATATTAATAAATAATAATCAAAGGAAAGAATTATTATTTATTAATATTTTGCGCGGTGTTAGGCGTTAGTACCGCCGCTCAAAATGCAATGCCTCGAAAAAGTCGGCGGAAAGCGCGGAACGGAATGTGTTAACACTAGGTTCCTTCTCTCTACCCTGCTGTATAGGGTAAAAACAAAAATAATAGCAAGTATTATTAGTTTCTCCTCCATTTAACGCCACAAAATTCTCTTCGTCGGTGTCGCTATTTAGAGTTAAAACTGTATTTTGTTTTTATTAATATTTTAACGTTGATTGTATGATTCATAAAAAAATATCTTTAGCGATTTTATTTATACATCAGATATTTTGTATCTGCTTTTTTCATGGTGCAAATTGTAACACTTTATTTTGAGTGGGTACCTGCATACATCACTACAACTTAAACAAACATTTCATCCACGCACTTCTAAATAAAACTAATCTATTTATACTAAAATATTGTGCATTATGTTATTCTTATGCTTGTTTTATTCAGGTTTAATGGTTGAAATTATTATACACGCAGGTGTGGGTTCATTCCGCTTAAGTTTTTTACACGGATGATGAAACCCCAAAATCAATTGAAATAACAACTGTTGAGTTCGTTGCTAGCCCTTTTCAACAATTGCCTTTACATTAGATTTAAAAATACTAACTACTAACTAAATGCCTATTGCAGTGGATATTTTATAGCTTTGTGAATATTTTTTGTAAAGTTGGATCCGTTACTTATTAAAAAAAAACCTATTTAAAAAATATATATTTTTTCAACATTTATACTAAGGCTTCACCCCTTGGTCACCAACCGTCGCTGGCTCAGTTTGTTGAAATGAAAAAAAATTGGACAAATAATGATGTTATATTTTTGTATTAGTATACCAATGATGACAGTGCTATCTCATATAAAATATTTTTGATTTCACCTGCTTTATTAAAATCACACAAAACGTTTTTATATATAACAGAAAAAAAGGCAGTTTTTTTAAATATATTAGACTCTATTATGTACTTTTTTAAAAATAACCTTGACCATAGTTTTCAATATGATTATGTTAATCTTCATATATTGTAGACAGGAACATGTATATATCATTTCATGGAAATATTTTCTCTGCTTATATTATGTTTCATGACGGGGTATGACGATAAATATGTGGTAGTAAATGTCGTAAGTGTTGTAGCGCAGGGGCACAAACGTGCGAAAGTAAACGTGACGGTTGTGTGTTTGATTACAACTCGGAGGAATGAATTATTTAATATTTTTTATTTCCTAGCTCTGTATTAAGACAAAACGCAGCGTTGAGCTCTACCACTCTACACGCTGCTATGTCTCGAATGTGTCTGGGATTTTTGGGATTGGAAAATTGGAATTGGGAGAAATTGGGGGGGAACGAACTTAACATCAGGCTTCTTCTGTCTTATATCTTGTTTTTAAGTTCTCTATCTCGCATAAGTGAGATACAAAGGACAATTAAAAAGTAAATTTTTAGATTTTATTTTTATTGCTCTATTTTACGACCACTGGCTATAACGACATAAAATGTTAGTTTTATATGGAGTCTAAACTTTACATATTATACATTATATAGGTGTTGAGAGTTGACAAAAATTAAAGCGCATTCTGGTGGGGAAGCCTACACTGGTTTTGGCAGTTCCAGGCACTGTTCTGAGGTCCTTTCGAGGCCTTCACACCGATACCTTAACCTGGTGTACATACTAAGGAGTTCCTTCCTTTTTTACTTTATATACAACTAGCGCCGCACTCGCGGCTTCGCCCGCATACCACCTGTAATACTTTTATTGTGCTGAATTTGCCAACAGATTATCATGAACACTATGTATGATAGGACGTTATAGGCAGCAAGGGCGCCCCCCGCGGAACTCGAACTCATCTTGCGGCCGTAGACAGAGCGTTGAATTATTTAAATTTTTCATTTTCTCAAAAAGTACGCCCAAGTTACATGCTATAAATGCCAAAGCTTATCTTCATAATATTTCCTTCATGATGGAATAACTTACGCTCATAAGTTCCAATAATCTTATCAAATAAAAAACCTTGAAGCACACAAATTGCGTTATATTCAACTATACTTGCTTGGCAGTTATACTACGTTTCAACAAAAAGTTATTTAGTTTTCATAATTTAAGTTTCTAATAAATTAAGCCGTTAATGTCTTGTTGTTTTCATTCAATATTTACACGAACATTTTATATAGATAACAATATGATAAAAGTCAACATCGGATCAAAAGATTGGGCATATGATATGGAAAAGAAATAATTGAATCATCTTATCTAACTTTTATAAATTGTTCTTATAAATTTTATCATTTTTGTTTATCATATATACAAAAATAACGTAATTTATATAGATATAATAATCAAAAGTATATTTTTTTTGAAGCCAATCGTGATGCAGGGGCACAAGCGTGCAACTGTAAACGTGAGATTGTGGATTCGATACCCACTCGAGAGTATGACATAATATATTTTTTTTTTAAATAATATTTTCATTTTTTCGCTCTGGTAATGATTCAAAACACAGCGTTGATTTCTCCTACTCAACATTCAACGCTCTCAGAATTTTAATTTCAGGGATATATGGAACATAGTGGCAATGCACTCCGTTCTCCACTTCCCGCAAAAGTTACGAGACATTACGTGTTGAGTGGCATAATTCAACGGCGCGCTTTGTCTTCATACCAGAATTAATGGATTAACTCTATTTAATGAAGATTAATTATAATTTACGTCTCTGGGTGAAATTTATTGAAATATTTAGAAGAAACAGAGACCTACCCAAAACGAAGTAATGATTTATGTGAAACATTTTACAGTCAACAGTAATAAGAGATTTGTGAGTCACACAATTACATAGATATTTGGCACTTGTTCTTGTTTCATGTTATAGTAGACTTATTAAAAAAAGTGACATAAGAATGTATATGTGTACTTTAAAACAATACTTTCTTAGAAGTCTGTAAATTTGTCCCTCTATACCTGATTTTGTAATGTTGAAGATTGTTTGGTTGAACGCACTTACGAAATAATAGTTCGAATTAAAAACCTCTTTTTGTGTTGGTGAGTCCGATTCCTGAGCTATTTATGGCTTGACGATGCGGCCAAAAGCGACTGAGTAGCAATGAAAAATGTTGGAAAAATGCTAATTAGCGCACACGCAGGCGAAGCCGCATATAAAAGTTACTATTCACATGTACAATAATCGAGTAGTTTAATATCCTTTATAATTTAGTATTACGACGTTCTGACCAGCATATCTACGATACGAGTACATTAAGGTATTTAAGTCGGCGACATTAGCTTCCGCCTTGCAACATAATGTTACACTAGTGTAAAGGAGTTGAGGAAACGTAGTTTCTTATTAACACTTCTACCTTTCTACTTTCGTGAAGATTGTTTTGGTTGTTTTATTTTATTGCAAATGAACAGATTAAACTAAAATTAAGAAATTGTATAATTTGTAATTCATTTGTAAGCACCGTTGGTCAATTTTGAGATGTCAGTCTAAACAGTAGGTGTGGTCCAAATCTAAAAACTGTATGATATAAACCGTACTGGCTAGTGTAATCTGTTATATGAGAGAAGTATAAAACGAAGAAATGTACTAACTGATTTCTATGTGAGAGTATGCACAAAACTAAAATCAGTCAATTAAATTACATGCTCAAATCTTTATTCAAAAACAACATTTAGACGTAGTTAGGAAATTTGAATTTTCAAACATTGGACTGTAAAACCGTTTATTTAGCGAGATCCTGATAATGTACGGCTCAATGGTATTTTTTCGGGTCATTCAGGTTTTACTAAATAAAATATCTTAGTCCATTGTGGTCGCGCGTCACGCGCTACGCGACCTTCACTCAATAATACGTGACAATTTATATTGAACGGAAACTTTCTGTTGATCGAAATATTTATTGGAGTTAATTGGTGTGTGGAAAGATACTATCTGAATTTCCTTTTTTCGTTCTTCTCAGTTTTGTAAAGCTAAAACAGAGTAATACCTAGTGTCTATACACTCCGTCCTCCGTCCTCTACCCTATTAAAAACGACGCATGGGTGGAGGAACCCAAGGCGCTCCTTATGATCAGACCAGAGAAACAAAATAAGATACTATTAAATTATAAAGGTACCTTAAAACATAACATTCCTTCAACGGATTGTAATTCACAGTCATTACATTTATTAGGACATGATCCAACTGTGCCCAGATGTCGTCTACTCATCTATATATACGATGTTGAATGCACTATAGCGTAGAGCGCGCAAGCGTAAGACCTCATCAAAACTTATGGTTATCTCTCTTCTTAATTTATGTCATGTGATTTATAAGTTATTAGTTATTAGAGTAACTGTTGGATATCGAATTAATTTACATGCTTTTGAGCCACCAAACCTTTTATCTTTTTAATGAAACTCCAATTCATTAAAATTTTATACATATTATAAAATCTAAATTTTATTACTCTTTGTTTTGGATGGATTTCGGCCGACTTCGAGACATTGCATGTTGAGTAGCTGAAACTCAAAGCTGGGATCTAACTAACAACCATCGCGTTATTTGATTACCTACTTTGCAACTGTAAGGGATTCCTGATAATAAATAAAATAGATGAGTTTTTGTAATAAGATTCCAGTTTTTTGTTTTCCCGTGATATTTCCCGACTGCCAAGGAAGGGTTATGTTTTTCGCGCGTATCTTGTATGTATGTATTATTCTTTATTACCTCATATCTCCATAACCGCTGAACAGGTTTACACAATTGAGGTATCGTTAGATTCGTACTAGCAGCCCAAGTGTTCTTAAATTGGTGACGTTAAAAAAAATCAATCATGGCGGCTGTGGGACGCCATTGGACTTAGTGAAAAAAAAAAATTCGTATCGAATACCACAATATGGGTATCAAATTCAAGAGCTCAATACGAGGATTTTAAAAAGGTATATCATGATTATCATTGCCATAATAAATTCTAATAAAAAAGTGAAAAATAAAAAAATATTTGTAAAAACAAAAACTCCGACTGCATAAAACTAAAAAGAAAATAAACAAGCCCAATAGTTTATTAGGATTAACAGTCGGGACCTATTAGTAATTCCTCAATTAAGAAAATCTTTACCAGAAATTCCACATACTTTAAAGACATCCCGACTGTTAATCGTAATAAACTATTGGGCTTGTTTATTTTCTTTTTAGTTTTATGCAGTCGGGGTTTTTGTTTTTACAAATATTTTTTTATTCCATATATTAAATGATACTGTTTAATCGTGCTTATTTGAAACGGTAAAACCGGTCAAAGAATAAAACAAAAATATGATATGAGCTTAAAATTTGCCACTCTATAACGGGATAAAGAGTGGCGTATCTATTTATACTACGGTTTATTGATGCTCAGATAAGGTTGATATTAATTCTCTATTCTTTCAAACAATGGTAGCGTCGTTAAAATTATTCATAAATAAACCTTTGTCATCATATAAGAATACTATAACTTACTATACCACCGCATGTGTGGTCGTTATTAAAGTATCAAATGACACTTAAATATTAATTAGAATAAACAATGATCTAATTGCTTTTGTTTTATTTATTCTAGAGGCCAGTCGTGGCGCAGCGGCACGAGGTGTGCCTCTAAAACCGACTGGTTGTGGGTTCGATCCCCACTCGAGGAGATGAAATATTTACTTAAATTTATATTTCCATTTCTTCGCTCTGGTGTCGAGGTTAAGCGCGGCGTTGAGTTCTGCCACTCAACACGCAATGCCTCCAGAATTCGGCAGAAAGTGGGGAACAGAGTGTCTTAACACTAGGTTCCCTCTGCCTACCCTGCTGTGTGCGGGATACAGCGTGAAGCTGATTTTTTTTTTATTTATTCTATGCCGGTTTCATTTTTTTTTGCTTGAATTGTCGTAGTTGGATGTTGTGGTTGTGTCTGCCTGTGTGCCTGTGATATTATTTTCATATTTTATTATATATATGTGCTGTTAACTTTATTGGCCTCTATAGCGCCACCGGATGTTGAAGGAAGCCGAGCTGGAAGAGCTGACTTCGGCTTGCGTACTTCGTTCATCGTGGAGAGCTTTCGCTCGGGTCCAGCTTAGTCTACCGGGTAAGGCTTTTGACATCCTATCGGAAATTAGAGCGCCCTCCCGCGAAAATTGGCCTGACACAAGTCGTGTACAGGCGGATATTGTTTCTAAGAGACATTTGAAATTTGACACAGACTAGCGGATAGAGGCGACTGCATACGTATGTTTCTTTTTGGTGCACATTTTCCATATGGTCTAGAAAATTGACATTTTTGTCTAGGGTAACGCTAAGATCAGGTTTCTGTTTTATATATTACAAGCTTTTACATGCGACATCGCGCGCGTTTTTAATGCAGTCTAAGTGCCCATGCCCATGTACATAGCTCTCACTGCAGGCACAGTGGATTACATCAAAACGTTTAACGTTTTACGATATACGTCACAAACTCAAATACCATCCACAACACCTGGATACGTGGCCTCAACTACTGTTCGGTTTCGTAGGAACTTCCTTCCACACACCACTCAACAGTGGACTGACTTGGGTACCTTTAAAAAGCTCTTCTATCTCCACCTCTAAGGTCGGCAACGCATTTGTACCTCCTACACGAGGTCGTGAGCGGCGGTGATCACTTACCATCAGGCGACCCGTACGCTCATTTGCCTAGTCTTTTCCCATAAAAACATGTTGTATCGGGCAAGAATATTAGTGTGACTAGATCTCACAGCTCTTTTTTGGAGAATAAACATTGAAGTTATATCTTCGGCACTGCCCCTTAATAGTAGCAAAATTTCAATTAGAATTGAAATTCTTAGAAACTACTGGTTTGTGTTCAAAAAATAATTTTGAGTTGGAACTCAAAAATATTTTAGCCTATCAATTTCTTAAAAAGACACTTTATTATAATCATGTCAAAAAGTACTTGAACTTCTAATATCGTTCATATTTTTTTGTATATCTCGTAATATGGATAACGTAAGCAAGATCGCGAAACATAGGTAAAATGATAACGCTATCTAAACTTTTATTTAAGCCGTTTATAAATTTTCTTTAATTTATTTTAATGTTGCAATTTGACAATAATCTTTAGATATGCAAAGCTAATGGGTTTTATTTTCCCTTAGCTATAATTATATTGAATAATCAATTAAGTGCTTACTGATACAAATATTTCTTAATTTTAATTAGGTAATATATATATATATATATATATATATATATATATATATATATATANATAACTAGTGGGCGCGCGCACCTTCTCCCGCTTATTTGCACCCTTAGGGATGAATTCTAAAAAAACCACGAAACAAGTGTTTAATAAAATATTTTTAACAGTCTGAATTTATTTTTTTATAAAAATCGGTGGCCATTTAAAGATTTTTCCATATAAACTTTCGACCCCTTATTTGCACCCTTAGGGAGTGAATTCTAAAAATCCATGAAACACGTGTTCAATAAAATGTTTTTAAGAGTCTGAATTTCAAATTTAATTTAATTCAATCGGTCGATTTAAAAAGAAATCCATACAAACTTTCAACCCCCTATTTCATCCCTTTAGCGGTCAAATTTTTCAAAATCCCTTCTTAGTGGATATTGGATGGTTAGATTGTGAAAATAAACATCGTCCAAATTTCACGTTTTTACCATCAGCAGTTACGGGTGTACGTGCGTCTTACCACAGTCAGTCAGGTACATGTCCATATATATATAGATTAACCAATAAGACGAAAGTATCTTCATTGTAATTATTTAGTTCTTTCGCACTTTCATATTTATTTTACTGTTTTTATTCCAAATAAACTTTTTTTTTGTAATTTATTATGATAATATTAACTGTAAATAGTAAAGACGGCAAATCTGATAAAATTTGCGAAGAACAACTCCAGACTTTACTTTTATGGCCAAGTTAATTGTACTCAACTGTCACCACTCTCGAAACCGCCATAGCTGGAGAACTGCACTGAGCTGAACTATTACTTTTTACTGTAGTAACAAGTTATAAGTAGCATCAGTTACTAATGTAAAGTTTCTAAGCAATATGCAGACTTGTTTGGCTAAGGCTTACTTGCAATTCTTATACTATCAACTTCGCAATGCAGAGGTAATATAATATAATTCATAGATTAAACATATAATAAGTACGCACTTATGAGCGAAATTAACACGTCGTGTTATACAAGATTATTAATATCTTTTCAATTGCGGCTTTTAACACTGCTGTTTATTTGACCCCTCAAACACTCAAAGGAATCTACTGTATTTAAAAATTAAATGTTGTATATAGATATAAAAAAAAACAAGTGTTCGGGAGCATTTTGCGAATTCTAACGGAAATGGGATTTTTTTTCCATTTTATGTGTCAAAGCTTGCCGCCCTTTGCTAGCGTTGTTGCGAACGACGACTTGTCAAGTAAATTTCAGTACATATGAACGTTTAAATAAAATATGCCACGACAATGTCTGTTATAAATTATTAATATATCAAATCTTGTAATGTGGAACTACATATTAGAGTCAGAACCTTTTTTTTTGGCTTCACGCTGTTTCCTGCATATAACGAGTAGGCAGTAAAGAGTAGGCAGGTGAAATCTGGGAACCTAGTGTGATGTAGTAACTAAAATACTACGTTCTTATTAAAACACTTCCGCTTCCTACGTTCCATCTAATTTTCGAGGCTTAGCATTTTGAGAGGCGGAACTCAAAGTCGCGTTTTTGTCTAGTCACCAGAGCGAAGAAATAAAAATATTAATAAATAATCATTCATTCTATCGAGTGGAAATCGAACCCACAACCGTCGCGTTACTGTCACGCTTGTGCCCCTGCGCTACACAATGGCGTCAATATTTTTAGACAACTATAAAAAAATCATCGCTTTGACATTATTATTATTTGAAATTATTATTTAAAAATTTTCTATAGTCAGCTACACGTTGTAGTTGTTGAGTAACGGAACTCAACGCCGCGCTTTGCTCCGACAACAGAGCGAAGAAATGAAAATATAAATTAAAATAAATATTACATTTTCTCGAGCAGGGAACGAACCCACAATTAGTTGCGTTTACAGTCACTTGTGCCCCTGCGCCACGACTGGGCTATGGTAAAGAGGAAAATTAGGGACACGTCGCCAGCTAATATGGGCATCAATTGAAAGAGCTTGATACATACAAAACACTATGAAAAAAGAAAACATCTAGAGCAGTGTTTCCCAATCTTTTTGTGCCATTCCCCACCTTAACCTTTCTAAAATGTTTAATGCCCCCCTTTTATGTTATCATAATAATTATGTATGTTAAAAATATATGTCTAAAAAATGTTATGCATATTTTTTTATATTTGCAATATGAAAATTGATTTGTCCACTTAAGAAACAAAATGGTAAATGGGAATAGGTTCTAGGAAGAGATCACTATAAAATTGTTAACAAAACACAGTATGTAAAATTTCAAAACATATAATAAAAAACTGATTTCTTCTTAATTTTCACCGTGACATCCTCGCTAGTACCTACCATTCTGTGTATCTCTTCCTCTCTCTGTTACCGAGAGCAATACGCCTTTCCACATCTATATCGTTGAGTTCCGTCACTCAACATGCCATACCTCCAGAATTCGGCAGAAAGTAGGGAAAGGAGTGTCTGATTTGAGTTTTATATAAATAAATAAATAAATCAGCTTCACGCTGTATCCCGCAAAACTGCAGGGTAGGCAGAGTGAACCTAGTGTTAAGATACTCCGTTCCGCAATTTCTGCCGAATTCTGGAGGCATTGCGTTTTGAGTGGCAGAACTCAACGCCGCGCTTTGCCTCGACACCAGAGCGAAGAAATGGAAATATAAATTTAAGTAAATATTTCATCTCCTCGAGTGGGATCGAACCCATAACCAGTCAGTTTTACATTCACACCTCGTGCCGCTGCGCCACGTTTTTAAAAGTTTTTTTCGACTAGTATTTAATTTTTTCTCAACTTGTTGGTATTCTACAGTCTTTTAACGATCTTAAATGTACACTATTATCACAATCGGCTTTATGCAAATTGTTAAAATAATTTTAAAACAAAAAATGTTAAAATAATTTTACAACACATTACGTGTTTAACCATTTTTTATAATTAATGTATATTTAATTATTATGAAATTATCTATGTAGCACGGAAAAACATTATATTTTGGAAAAGAATTCACATTTCAAGTTTTCGCTTTTTTCACTGTTTGTAGCTTCTTTCATATTATTAAATATATATTATTTATACATTCGGCTTAGTATCTTTTTCATTTGCACCTAATCTCTCTTTTTTTTGTGGTAATACGACAATTTTATGTGAATTTATTCGCCACTTATTTAGACATTGCGTGTTGAATGGCGTAACTTAACGACGCGCTGTGGCTTGTTACCAAAGCGAGGAAACAAAAATATTAAATAGCTCATGTCACTAAAAACATGTTCATGTAAAAAATGTTTCGAAAACTAACCCTATTGATAATTACTCTCTCTAATTACTCTCTAAAAAGTACATATAAAACAAGTACCTAAATATTTTCACTTGAAATTACGAACAAACTATTCAATATATTATGATTTATTAAATAAATAACACAATACACGTAATACTAACAAGTACATATTCATTGTGAATTTCAGAAGATAGCCGTGGTTGTGTGCCACTTCCACTTCCTTCTGTTAGAATTAGGACTACAGTGGAACAAATGTTGTATAGTTAAGATCTTGGCTCTACATGAGATCTGACAACTTTTGCAAAATTTCACCACCTAGTTTTAAGGTATTTCTTAAAAATACTGACTCATGTGTTTTTAGTATTTGCAACAAGGAGTTCCTGTGTAAATTTCTTATATCCCGTACATAGTAGTGTACGTAGAGGGAACTGGGAAAGCTAGTGTTAAGTCCATTTCCTCTAAGATACTCCCTCCCGTTCCCCACTTTTCGCCGAATTCCTGAGGCATTGCATGTTGAGTAACGAAACTCAATGCCTTTCTTTGACCCTTTACTAAAACGATGAAATATAAATAGAAAATATTTGATTCCTCAAGTGGCTATCGAATCCACAGCCTGTCGCGTTTACAGTCGCACGCTTTTCCACTGCGCCACGATGGCACAATAAATTATATTTTTTTTTATCAAATATCCTCATATGTTTTAATATTAATATTCATTTACGATAAATCTAATCAGCAATAGACGGGAAAGTTGTTTCCTGGTTAAAAATTATTTAACTTTCACTGCATACCAGCCCTAACTGGCGTTGGCCGCGGGAATCTGCCAAACGCAGTGTTCGCCGGTCAGCCGATAGATGGCGTTGCCAATGAAATATTTTACATTTATAAATTAACTAGCGGACTCGGACGCGGCTTCGCCCGCTTAAACTATACGAATGCTTATTAGATATATTTATGAAATTGTTTTTGAAAATATATAACTAATTTAAATGAAAAAAAATATAAGTAAAAGTAACCAAAGTAAAGTATTAATAAAAAAAACTAAACAAAACCAGCTACATTATTAATATTATTAAAATAAAATATTATTTAAGAATTAAAATTAAATGTGTTGTGCTATGTTTTTTGCAAGTGCATGTGATTATTTACATTATACTCAAATACAATAAAAAAAAAATATATTTTTTGTCTCTGTCTGTCTTTCTATTTCCCCGAGTTAATGTCCAGAATAACTGAACTGATTTTTATTGGACTTTCATTAATCGATTTTACTGATTTACCCGGGAAAAATCTTTTTAAACGTTTTCCTTGTACGCGCGCGTACATAGATACTACTATAATGTCCTTTCTACATTAAATATAATGAGTTTTGCGAGCAATATCAAATAAAAACCCAAAAAACTAAAAGTATAATTTACTTAGTGTATAACAACGGTATAGATAACCATCCAACCGAGATGAAATAACCAACAATTCTTTCCTTTATACTTAAATAATATTATGTCGAAGCCGCGCAGGGCCGCAACCTACACCACACCAAGAAATTAATGAAAATCTAACTAATCTACTACTTGAATAAGCAAAGAAAAGTATGAATTAATTATAAACAGTAAATAATTACATAAAAATTAACAGTAGTTCGAAAATGTATGAAAATTTACAAAGCCGTCAAAGTCATCTGCCCGTTCGCGTCGGTCATACTATGCCGGTCGTATGCTAGGTTATTTCGAATCAGTGACATCTCCTTAATTATTTATTAGAATGTTATACAGTGAACTATAATTTCAATTTAGATGGAATGCTAAAAGTGACTATTATATTCATTTTCATAAGGATCAATATCAAATTATAGAAAACACATACAATTTTTTGTTGTATGTAAAAAAAAGTAAATAAATATAAAATAAATCAATTAAAATGGTTACTTTTGCTCAACCTTCAGAGATAAATATGGTATATATATCGCGGACTTTTTTAAACATTTTTTAAAGGACAATATTTTTATAAAACATTGTTTTTATGTGTCTCATAAGGTGGAGTCGGCGCACACTATGTATGCGTTAGCAAGCTCAGTTGGGGTGACGTTTTCTTAAAACAACAAACAAACTATGCAAACCGTTGCTTAGCAACGGTCGGTTGTTATTAACATGGCAGAATAAATTGCCTGTCAAACTAAAAAAAAATTTAATATATTAGTATATATCGAAAATATTACAAATATGAGAAAAAAAAGTAACCTATGTTCATCCGAAGCCCCTCAAGTATCTCTATATGAGTATTTTATCACAATTGAATTAGCGGTTTGGCCCTGATTGCGTAAAAGACAGACAGACAGACAGACAGA